>JAGJRP010000319.1:0-53734 GCA_022832235.1 Lepidurus couesii | reverse complement strand
ATTACAATTAGGCACAAATGTAGCCAAAAGTTACGAAAATGTATGCTCAATTTAGCGAAATCAACCATCTCACAAGCATTGCTTGGGAATTGGCAGAACTATACGAAAGATCTAAGAATATGGATTGGGAATTTACGAAAATTTCTCACAGTGTAGTTCGGGGTCAAGTTTTGGCTTTTTGGGGGCCTGTATTGCCCACCTGTTGTTACCAGAAACTAAAAAAGAAGAAGAGCGCCAGGTCGAACGAAAGGTTTCTCTAGTTTAGTGCAGATTGGTTTGCGCCATGACAACTATCGGATTGAAACACCTGGGTCCACTCTTGCCATTCTTCAATCTGTTCTGTTCCGTGTCTAAATCCCTTTTTCTTTCTTTTTCCCACTCACACTTCCAGGAAAGAAATCAATCTTGTTATCTAGGATTCGGAAAAACTCTGCTTTTTGTTTTCGTGTGTGTATGGCGTGTTGAAAAGTTCAATTCTCTTTGATTGCTAATAGATCTTTTTCCGTACCTTTTTCTTCCTTGTGCGTTTCCTTGAAACCTTATTGGGAATCAAGGACCAAGTTGAGGGGTTTGGGAAGTCCTCTCTTGCTCTCTATTACGTTAGCTGTATTGATGAAGATGCCATAAATTCAATTGGCAGCTCAGCTCAAGCATAGGCCATTTAATTGATCCACATTCTTGCGCCCCAATACATTATAGAGCGCAACCCAAAAGCCTGGACAATCTAATTTTACGACTGCCCTGTCCCGGTAACCCCCGAAAAACTGCCATGACTCTCTCTCTGGGACTTTTATATGATTTTGAGAAAAAGAATAGAGAGGATCATTTCCTTCCAAGTGGGGGTAGGGTGGGGGAATCCTATATGCGCCCAAACAGTGAAAAACCTTCCCGAAGAAAAGCGAAGCGGTGCCATTCCACATTCCTAATACTTAGGAACCTCATACTATGTGTTTTATTAAAGTGAAAAGTAGTAGTGAGGCTTAACAAGATTGATAAGGAAATGCTAACCCCCTCAAAGACCATATTTGTAAAACTTTATGAGTAGTCGCTCTTTTTGGGAATGTTGTCCTTGTATTGTATCTATGTATTGTCTGGCTCGGGACAATTTTTTTTCCAAAGAGAAAAACGAGATTGGTTCTTTTATAGTTCTGTCCTTCTGTGCTAATAGTAGTAGTAGCAATAAGGCGAATGGAGAGGCTTCCAAGTTTTCCTCGAGGAGAGACTTTAATTGCCCTTTTCGGCAGGTAGGCAATAAAAGAATCGCAAGTCGTCCCGATTTTTACAACAGTCTTGTCAATTGGCCAATTTGACCAATTTGAGTTTGCATTTAAGGAAACTTTTGGCGAAAAACACCCCTGGGAAGGAGGAGGATCATCGGGGTAGGTTGGGGCCAAAACAAGACGAAGAAGAACCGAACGTTTTTCACATTCTTAAAAGCCGAAAAAGGTGTCAAAAACTTGGAGGGAATCTTAGAAAAACAAGGATCTCTTTTCCAGCTTGTAAAAAGGAGGCATTAGCAAGGCAGGTCAGCTTCGTCGTTTGTCCAACGTTTCTAAAAGGGCTCATCATTGACAACAAAAGAGGCTGAAGGGAACAGGGGACGTGTGGCTTTTGGTTCCGTCTTGCATGTTAATGTGATTGTTTGCTGGGCCCTTCTTGTTCATTTTCTTCTGCTTCATCTGGGTGAATCCAGCAGTATTCTTCATGTTCTGCTTTACCGTGATCATGGTCATTCTGCACACCAAAAATGGATCATCTTTATTTAAAAAATATATTTTCTCATTCTGCTTCATCGTACAGTCCAAAATCTTATAACTGGATAGAAGTCCAGGAAATTATTAGTATTGGAATCATTTAGTAGAAGGAAAATGTCGCTTTGTATGGAAATATTGGGTGTAATTAAGAGAGGCTGTAATTGTAATTCTCGGCAGAGCATTCATAAGAAGGGAGGGTTATAGGAGCAAGGGATACCAGAAACCATCTTTCAAAAGCCAAAAGGTACAAGTGGACAAGAAGAGAGGGGGTGAGTATTTCGGAGAAGTTTTTCGTATATTACTCGCTTAACTCAATTGGGGTTCACAGCAGGGGACACAAACGGGATCTTTTAAGTCTTTGTAATTGGTATCAGGGAAATCAAGAATCTCCAGAGAGAGGCAATATGAATTTCGAGAATGATCTGGAAATGTGCCTGGGTGAAATTTATACCATCCGCCCCCCTTAATAGTAGAAAGGTGTATCTATCTATTCTGCGGCTGGGTTCAGTTTTTAGATGCTATTATACCCCCCACTGTAAGCTTTGCCACTCAGTTCTGGCTAATGTATAAGCGCTGTGATGTAGTACTGTGATGATTATATGAAGGAAAGAAAGGGGGGGGGGAGTTCTTCTTGGGTCAGTTTTCGTTTAGTTTGGTCTCGAATCTGGGAAATTGAAATGAAGTAATTAAGTAAATGAAAGAGTTTCGGTGAGGCAACTTTGATTTTCGTGGAGTTAAGTTTAAGGCGCATTGACCATAAGATTGCTCCTGTGCTTTGCCTTAAGTAACAGATGCCTTATTTTTGCAGTTCTAGGCCCGGGAGACCGCCCAAACGTTCACCCCTGATGGGAATGACTTCCCCTCATTGCGATGCGCTCATGAAGATGAAGAAATCCAGACTGGACAATGGAGACTACATGGACTACGGTAACGGACCCATGAACGGTAATAAAAAAATATTGAAAATGTGTTGACCTCTTTTTTGACATTTTTAAACTTTCTTTGGTGTTAAAATCTTTGGATTTGGTTGATTCTGGAGATTTCTCTTCCTGTAAAGAATTTATAAGGTCGTGTAGTCCTTGTTGCGATTTTATTTTTTATTTTCGCGTGAAAGCTGTACGCCTAGCTTCGAGAAGAAATAAAAGGCCGAAAAAGCAGGAGGGTTTTGGCATGATATTGCACCATAAACGCCCTTGGCCGAGGAAGCACTCTTAAAAAAGAAAAGCGTCCGACCGTCGTAAGTCCCGCGTCAGGAAAGTATTGCCTTGCAGGTTCTATATGGCAATGGCAATACAATACCACACCATACCACCCGGTCCCCTGTAAAAGAGCGACTTGGTGGAATTAACTGGTGTGGTGGTGTAAGAGCCAAGAGGGAGGAGGAGATTCCAAAGCGAACGCCTAAGAGGGAGGCAGCGGGAGAAGAAGAAGACGACGAGTGAGGAAATGGCAGGGAATCCGTGATTGAAGTTTATGATGCAGCAGCACCGCATTCGTCGGTGCAATCTAGGTTTTTAGGCTCTGGGCCAAGCGGTATCCCAAATGCGAAAATCGGGGCTGCAAAACACATGGCTTTTGTTAAGCTCCCTTTTGGGTTTGGGGGGGGAGGGGGAGGGGGACTTGATAGCCCAATACTGGGAACTTTGGAAGCCATTGCGGTAGCAATATTGCTGGCTATCGGGTACCCTTTAAAGCGACAAATTGGGACCCTTTGCCTTACCAAAACCTGCGTCGACTTGGAAAGTTTAAGCGGTAGAGTTTGGGAAATGCTCAGACTTGGACAGTCCCCAAAACTTGAATAGGGTAGGCTATTCCCATGAAATGTGTTTGTTTTGCAAGGGAGAGCGTGGGATTTTGGCACGATTTTCGCTTTTTTGAACTTTGTATTGGCGTTCATTGGGATTTTCTATTATTTTGGCACGTTTTAGTTTAGTTTAATTGGGTGTCGACTTTCTAACGAACAGAGATCGGATAATGTATAGGTGATAGACGATGGGGAGATCGATTTGCAAGTAAAGTTGGGGGTCCTGTATAATAAAAAAAATGAAAAAGCCACCCACTGGAATATAGTGTTGGCCGTATTACCTATCAGGGTGAGGTGCTATGGTCGACCCCGTGCAGCGTTCAACTTGACCGGCACAGCGGGACAAGTCATTATGATATCGAAACCTGGGCAGGACCCTTCTCTCTCTCTCTCCCTTTCTCTGATCTTGCTCTTTCCGCTATATTTTTGGTCTGCGCTTTTATATCTTTGTTCGTGTATCGCTTTTTTTGCTAAGGGGAGAGAGGGAGAGAAGAGAAATTGCGAAGCACGCGGTCTTCAGTGTAATAAAGCAAAACAGAAAAATAGACAACAATGAAAAGTTCCAAGAAAGGGTCCAGCCCGACTAGGACGCCATCTTTGCATCTGTTTCTTTTTTTTTTTTTTTAATAATATAAACAATTAGAACCAACAATGAAAGTTTCTAGTCAACTATGAAACTTAGCGAAACCGACAGTGACAAGGAATATCGCCAAACAGTCAACAATGAAAGTATAAGGAAGCGCCTGTGAAAGCTAGCAAAGCCGACCGTAACAGTTCGCGAAGTCTGCAATGAATTTTGTCGAAGATTGACAGGGAATGTTCGCCGAGTCGACAGGGAACATTTAGGAGAGTTAACAATGAGTAGGAGGAAAGTTCAAAGGGTTTTTTCTTTTGTTCATTGTTTAGAGTGTGTGTTTAGTGAGAAGCGTTACTCTAGGTAGTAACTAAATGAAAGGGGCAGTGAGGTGAGGTTAAATGTTGACTTAATGAAAAAGACAAGTCTTAATGAGGTGTCACGCCATTATGATGGCCGTTTCCGGTTTTTACCTTGTTACTCTGGCCCACGTTTGGAAAAAGGATGTGATGGTACTAAGGTTGTCTGTGTCTGTCTGTGTATGTTTGAGTTTGAGTTGTCTGGTACGCGTAACTTTTCATTTCCGATGGGTTTGTCTGGGTTGGCCTGGGTTTTGGCGGTCTTTTAGCTCAGCTACCCTTTTATTGAGTTTTTTCTCTTTTTTTTCTTTGCTACTTATTGGTTGTTTTTTCGTGTTAAGGGGGGTTATTATGTCCTGGTTCTAAAACTAACTGGCACCTGAGCTTTGATATGCCACAATGTTTGCTCTTGTGTCGCCTCCACATGTCACGTACTACATTTACTCAGTTTGCGTACAAAGGGCGGGGCTGAGGTCGACTTTCATGTCTTTCCCCGTTTTTTTATTTTTTTATTAACTTTATCAAACTCATTTAGCATTTTTGGGGTATTTTTTCTCATGAACTTAAACTCATTTCATATTTTCTTTTATTAATTCTAAGCATTATCCAGTTTTGCGTTTCAAGTAATATAATATTTGTAGTACTGTTTAAACTAAATTTGTATTTAATATTTTTCCTTTAATTAATTTCATAAAACAGTTTTGTTATTTAATTATTTTCATTCGTTGTTTTTCTATTGTCTTAAGTCATTTTCATATTTTCTAAAAGATGTACTGTACAACGTCGTACAGCTTGTAAAGTGTTTCTATTATTTTTAGTAACTCTAAGCTAATGTACTGAAAAGGGAAAAAATTTCATATTACATTCCTGATATTAATCCAAGTTATGTTCAATTGTATAGATCGTATGGAGAAGTCGCCATTACTAGCCAACGGGTACAACCCTCCACCCACGCATCTCAACCCGATGCAGTTCATGGCATTAAACCTGAACCAAGCAGCAGCGGCCGCGGCAGCCCATTCGGCCGCCTTATTAGGCTCGCCCGCGGGAATGCCTGGAGGCATGTCGGGTGGGGGTATGCCCTTAGGACATGGTGGCCGCGACAGTCTATCCGGAGGCCATCATTCTTCGGCAGCAGGTCTGCCAGGAGCTAATGGCTCCAACCCTGCTGGCCTCAACGGGCCCATCTTATCCTTCCCGGGCCACATCCCTGGCCCCGGAGGCGTCCCGCGACCGGATGGCTCCAATGTAGCCAAAGCCCAACAACCCCCTCTAGCGTTAGAACACATGACAGTCGCCAGGTAATTATTTTCTACTATATCTATTTTACTTGCGAATTAAAATCTAAAAATCCTTTTAAAGTAGCCGATCAAATTCTTGTAATAGTAAAAGAACCCAAATAGAAATTCTGGAAGTGAGCCGAGAGGTTTATAACCTTTCTGTAAGCATAGCAGATTTTATCTAGAATTTCTTCGAAATCCTTTTAGGATTTTATTTGGGTTTTAATTTTTGTATTTGATATTAATCTTGTCAGCTTAAAATCTATAGAAAAATCCAACCGAAACTCCCGACTAAATTGGGGAGTTTTATGACCTTTCTACAAGAGAATGGCTTTATTTTCCCTTACGTTTTAATTTCCTTTTTATGGAAGGCGTATATTAATGAGTTGTTGTGTGGTGACGTGTTTGATGTTTTCGGTTTTTAGGACCGGTTTCTGGGAAAATTGTCGCGCTGCTTATGAGGATGTGGTCAAACACCTGGAAAGGTGAGTTTGGAAGTTTTTTTCACTTTCCTCCCCTTGTTTTAGATTGCACTTTTATGATTCCGCAAAGCCAATGCGTTCGAGTCTGACGCCTCTTTATTATTTTTTAATATTTTTTTCAATTGGGAAGAATTCAGATATGGGGTGGAAAGGAACAGGTTTCATGGACGCTAGATCGAAAGAATAAAGAATAGAGAGAAAGAGAGGTCTTTTTAGGAACCCAAGTTGTGTATGCTAATGCAATCGTAAGTCTGATTGAGCTGGTGATTGCATGTTGAAGGGCAATTAGCTAAGCTGCTTTGCATAGAGGCAAACGAGTGAGACGTTTTTCTTGTTCTCTGTCGTTGGCGTGATGGGGGAAAAATTGGAGCAGAAGCAGGGGGCCTTTTTAGAACCAAGAATTAAACAAAAAAACGAGAAGGAAGAAATTGGAGGAAAAAAGTCCCGAAAACAAAATTAAGAATCCAACTATAACCCCTAAAAAGTGATCTACGAAAAAAGGGGGGCAGATGGGACCCAAAAAAAGGCGAGGCAACAAAGCGAAAGCTTTGATGTAACAGAGTTGCATAGAGCTCGTCAAGAGAAAAATTTAAGAAAAGTGGAATAAAAAAGGCTGGTAAATGTGGATGTGTGAGGGACGCTTCCGACAAGCCAATTATACCGCCTCTTATGAATTGACACTCGCGCCATCTATAGCCCTTTTCGGCGCCCCGTCTCTGTTACTGATACTTTTAATCACTAATTCCCCTCCACCCCCCAGAAAAAATAACGAAAAAGAAATTTTTAAATAAGGTAAAGAATGAAAGTGTGCTTTCGGGTCAACTTGAAGCACCTAATAAACGTAATTTCTTTTTTTTTTTTTTTTTTTTTGGTCAAACGAGTAGCTTGAATTTATTGTGTTTTTGAAATGAATTTATTTTTATTGTGAACAAAAGTCACGTGTTGAGATTTGGATGAATTCTTGTATTCGACATCCTGCTAAAACGATTTTGCTTCAAATTTTGGGAGTTAGCCGTTCACGAGTTGCTGGCATTCATACTTGGGGCCATGACGTCACGGACGTGTCGTAAGTGGTGCTTGTTTCGGTCTTTTTCCGAGCTTAAAACAGAAAGCAATGCTCTCAGGGACCATGGATCCAGTACGTCTGTGACTTGAGCAAGCCACGTGATCGCATGAATGTCTTTCATATTGAAATTAGTACTTCGCGCATGATGAGAAGAAACATGTAACTAGAAATTAGATTTTTTTTGCTCTATTTTTCTTAGACAAAATTGTGTTTTGGTGGGACTCTATTGCTCTTAAAGATAGAACATAACGTTGTGTGTGATGAAAAGGAAGATGGACATCACATGGAAGCTTTTACGGGCGCTTGATTGCTTCTCTTATTGAAGAGCTTGCCACCCCTCTTAATTGGCAACTCTCGTGTTGCATTCCTAAGCGACTCCAGGGTAATGGCATAATCACGACTCTTGTTTGCCTTGGCTCCTGGCTTAGATCCACCAACATGAGTCTGTCTTTCTCGCTCTCTCGTTCTCTCTTATTGCTGCGGCTGCCGTCATCCTCTCTGAAAGATGCTCACAAAAAAAGAAGGAAAAGGAGAAATTAAACTAGTGTGTCGTCTTTCTTCATTTTTTGTTCCCCGGTCTGTGCATTGAAGTGTTGCACAAGTTTTACGACGCATATGACACGTTGACGCCTTTACAATTTATTTGGATTTTAACTCACGGCGCTTCAACGAGGCTTCAAAATAAATTGAAAACAAAAAAACAACACAAATAGTTCCGATAAAGTACACAAACGAATGGATGAAACGAACGCTAATTACTTTCTATTTATGTTTTAGAAAAGAAAAAAGTAAACACTTTTAAACCACGCCTAGTCGATTAAGAGTAACTTTGTCTTCCAAGAAAACTCTTACGTTTAAATAAAACTTTCCTACTTAATTCGTAATGTTTCCTTAGCATCTAATGTTTTTCTAATGTCCTTCTTAATTTGTAATGCCTTTCGTTAATTTGAGTCGTTATTTTGTATAATATTCGCTTCGGTTAGGGACGAATCAATTTTAAATCACGCCTAAACGCTTAAGCAGGTCGAATCTTTCGATTTAATGAATAATTGAGCTAATTAGTCTTTAAATAATTCGTATTTCCTGCAAAGCAGGTTATTTGCCTACATTTAAATTCATTAGCTGCGTTCGTTTGGATTCATTTATTTGCGTTCCTTCGAATTCGCCTGATTGGATGACGAATCCATTTCAAACGGAGAAGTTGGTGAAGAATGTCAAGGCAGGTTTCAAACGTGTTGGGGGGAATGGCACGTTGGCGATCATAAACTTGTTTCACACTATGCCAAATGCGCACATAAATTAAGGTAGCATTGTCACACCCAGGAGACGATTTATATTAATGTTACACAGAAACCACATCCTATATAGGGAACAAGATTAGAACTCACCAAAAAACAAAACTCGAAAGTATTCAGAATGAAAAACAAAAAGATCAGAACCACAATCAGTTGCACGCGACCAGTTTTTGAGGTCGCTTGAGGAGTTTAGGTGCATTAGGAACGTTAGGACCTCAAGTCTCACTAATTTGGCGTTTTCATATTCTTCAATTCCCAAATAAGAAATGCTTGTCTGAAGTTCCCCAAGACACCACGAGCTTTTGGTGTGACGGAAACTATTAAGGCTTTTTTTTTATATTTTCTTGTGGTGGTTTGGGTGGCGATTTAATGAGCTGGAAATGGATTCTTTCTACCTGCTTTCGTACCTTTTTTTGTTCCTTTTATGTGGGTTCAACAAAGGCAATCTTGGCTGATATGTGTGCATGCATATCATGTCACGTGGATTTGGGGACATTTGTCACCCGCAACAGACCCACATTTGGGTAGGTTACACGTCTTTAGGTTAGGGTAAAACTTGGGTCCGTAAGGGTGACTTTGGGTGGTAAGGGTGGTAGAAGGGATTTGTTTGAAATGTATTGGCGCTTAACACCCCCTACCCCTAAGACCAAAGAATTGTAGGGAAATGGAAGCAATATTAGTTTGGGAGCCGAAGTTTATTTGGCCGTGACATTGCAACCGTTATGGCATGGCTCTAGTGGGTCTTGTGTTAGGGAAGTCTTTTAAGGAAGCGACATAACATATTAAAGTAAGAAGGGGGAGAAAATAAGAAAAAAGGGGGGGGGAGCTTGAGATGGAAATTTAGAATGTGTGGAGTGTGGGCTGTTGGACCGTGACAAATGTCACTCATTAATCACTCCTGGTGTACCACCTCTTACAAGTTGCAACCGAGTTGTGCCCTTGCCATTCCTTTTCCTTGAGCTCATGGGGACACTTATACTTGGAAGGACTTGGACTTTTTGGCAGCTGATTACAGTCCAAATTGACCGCTACTGTATAGTTTCTCATTTATTCCCAACACCTTAAAAGGAATTTCTAGTCTTACCTTTGGCATTTCTTTTCGTTTCCCATTTTATTTTTATTTTTTATATTTTGGGGAGTCGGGGGAGCGTTGAAAATAAATTGAAGGTAATGCAGAGGAGTATGAGTTGGGTTCATTAAGACAGCTGTCATGTGAAATAAGATGACATCCATCAAGACAGTATCATTTCCTGTCCAACTGGGAGCCACGCCTCCTTGTGTGAAAAACTGAAAACAATATTTACGCCTTATGCATTTGAGAACTTTTTGGAGGCTTATGATAGTCATCAGACAAGAAAATGACAGTTAAACGAGATCCATATGGGCCAGGGGCTTCTTTTTAGGGAGGAAAAGGAAAACAAAAAATGAATAATTGGGACAGGCCCAGAGATCAGCGCTAATTAGGTTTAGGTTTAATTACGACGGGGGTTGTGCGAGAGTGTCTTTAAGTGTGTGCGAAGATGGTTTTGGTTATGCATGCCAGAAATATGAGTCACCGTATGGATTATTAAAGGAAAAGCCGGGGGTATTAGCCTGTATATGGATCTTCCCTTCGGACAGTCAAGTTTTAGTTCGAGATCTAGATTGAGCTTCCTCTTTCAACAAGTTCTTCCAATCTTTAAGCTTTAGGAAGCAGATAGTCGAGTTCGTGGTTGGAATCGGTAGGAGGAAACTATTGGCTCCGTAATTGAGCATTAGAAGGCGGATACGAGGGGGAGAAAGCCGAAGACAAGCACACAATATTGTACAAAATCGAATGTTTTTCCTCCAAACACGTGGCACAGTGCTTCAAGGACAAAAACCGAACATTCTTGGTAGCCTTGTCTTAACAGCAGAAACTCGTTGAAACTTTAACTATGAAAAGTTGCATCTATTTGTTTCGGGCGCAAAAGTAAAGCACAGTTAAGAGAAAGAAAAGAAATCCAAGCCAAGCGTCGCCTTTGCTTTTAAAAATCGAACATTTTTTCCCAGTTGACGGCAAGCGCTTTCGGGGACAATTCAGCGAATATTCTTGGTAGCCTTGTTTCACTGCACGCGCCTAACGCGTTAGAAAACCGTTGCTAAAGCGTTTGAATTCAAAAGTTTTTTGGGCGCGGGTTTGGGCTGTTTTTATCTGTTTAAGTGTGTTGGCTTGTTATCGCCTCAGCAGGTGGGATATGGAATTGGTAAAGGAGACGTATGGACACCTAAAGTCAATTTTGCCCGAGATAGGGTCACTTTTAACGTACTTTACAGGTTGCTCTGGGTGACAGTAAAAGGTTAACCTCCGATCCTATTTGCACAGAGACAAGGTGCAACGTTTAATCAAGCAAACTTCCCATCCGGGTAACCGATAAGTGTTCTTTAACCGATGCGGAGATACAAGAGCAGATGGACACACATTTTAAACCCAGAAAGGGAAAACAAAAGCAAATTGCTCTCCACAAACTGATAAGAAATCCATACACCTTTCCCATATGTTGTGCTACGGTTTATGAAAAGGCGGTCATAAAAAATCCATCCAGGAATCAAAAACGGTGTGGATCTAACGCAAGAGATTCCAGTCCATAAATCCCTCCTAGCATATATATATCAACCCTCGTTGTGTGTTACTTTCCGGAGGATTATGTGTCTACATACAAGCAGGAGAGGGGAGAGAGGAATCGTAAAAAGGCGGCGGGGGTTAAATCTTGTACCTTTTGGACCTGATAGGACTTTTATTTCATTGATTCACCCTCCCTCCTGTAACTTACATGTTACATATCGAGTATATATCGAGTAAAACGAGAAAAGCGTAGAGGAGAGAGCTTTGGGGGCAAAAGGGCCTCGTTTATCCCTGTAGAAAGGCGCGGAGCGAAGTAGAAGGTGAGGTGGACTGACTAAAGCATACTGTAAGCATATCAGGAATCCAATTGGAAATTGAATATTAGCTTTGCTTTGTAAGGTGCAGTGCAGTGCAGCAAAGGAGATAGAAATTGAACATTCGGCTTTTTGTACGACAAGAGGGGGTGTAGAGAAGATGGTCTCAATCTGAATCGTATTCCAATTTTTCTTTCTTTTTCATGTTTTTTCTTTAGGGGGGAAGAGTCGGACCCCTTTTTATTCCTTCTATTGTGAAGCGTTTGAAGTTTCTTAAGAGTGAAAAGGGCAAAAGCGGGATTTTTCCAAGTCAGTTGCAATAAGAAGGGATGTAATAATAATACAATACAGTACAATGCAATCCTCTGTGTGTGTGTGCGCGCTATACAGCGATGAGCAGACAGATGAGAGAAGAAGGTATATAGAAAGCATCACATCAGAGCATGGAAGAGAGAAAGATAGATATATCCATACAATGGCTTCCTGGCTTTGTTGCAAAGCCAAGTCCGCCGACGTCAATCACATCGCCGGAGATTCCTTTTACCCCCCTTTTCCTTCACCCATATAACACTCGTAGACTTTTGCGTTTCATACTTTCAAAACCTTCCAAACGTAATCCAGTTGGCCCCAAACTCATCATCCAACAACACTACACACTCACTCACATATCCTTGAATAGCGATGGTGCCCAACTCATTTACACTTTCTTTGGGTGGGAGGGTTGGAAGCTTTCAAAAGCTCATCTATATATGCTCCTCTTCCTTCTTCTTTGGCCTGCTAGCCTCCTTAGCGCTATTTTTCCTTATGGAGAGTGGAAAACCATTCGAAAGCACTGACACAAACTTTGTGCGTGTCGCGTCTTGATGAGTTACATTGCCCATATGGAAATCATTAAGAAACCAGCAGCATTGTATACAAAGAACAAAAACTGGATTGCGTTAGCTTTCACCCCCTCCTCAGCCGCCACAGATTCTGTTTTTCTTTCCTTAACTGTCCTTATTTATTTTAATTTAGGGTCCGGCAATTTTTTTTCCTTGAGCATAATTTAAGCCTAGCGTTCTACCCCATTTTTGTAACAAAAAATAAGATGAAAATATAAATGGACGCAATGAGAGGAGGCTCTTGAGTGGGTGGCGCCGTGAAGAGGAGGGGGAGGGCAGTTCTGGGACTCATCCATCATGCCAGCGCCAGGGATGTCATAAGAAATGAAGCAGAGTGTCTTCCGACTGCCAAAAGTGTGTCAAGACTTTGAGTAGAGCATCACTTTAAAAAAAAAAAAAAAAAAAAAGTTTGGAGTTTCTTTTTTTACAACAAGCTTTTCTTCGTTCTCATCCACCAACACCTTGCTGACTTCTTAGTTTTGTCTTTTTTTGGCCATTACGCGTAAGATCTACTTCAAAAGAACAAAAGTAAAATATTATAAATAATACAAACATCAAAATTAAAAATAGGAACAGGGCTTTGACACGCTTTCACACCCATGCCTTGGACGCTTTTAATAGAAAAGGAAGAGAGTGAGGGTGTTGCCAAAAAAAGCAGTCGATTTATTTTTAAAATGCGTGGGGATCATGTCCACGTGTCGAGCTTAATTTGCGCCTCAAATTAAACTGTCTTTCTACCTGTCCTGCCTCTTCTATCTCTGTAACTCTCTAGCTCTCTCACGTAATAAGAACGGAAACCAGAACCGCAGAAAGGAATGACAAATAAGCTGTTAAAGGAACAAGGAAAAGGGGTTGAAAGTGTTGTAGAGATTGCCCGAGTCCAAAAGGGGGATGGTGGGTTAGTAGCAATTGCATATTAGCGGGATTGCAGTTACTACAAGGAACCAAGACAGTCCAAACAGGTCTCCAGGGACTTGTCAAACGAGATGTGAAGTGAATCGGAGCGAAGGGAGCGAAGAGCCCTATATGCGCTAATTAGGTTTCCATTAAGCTTCCCATGGCTCCGTAGAGAAAATTGTCCCATGTTGTACTTGTACACTGTCGTATGGGTTATGTTGTGTGTTTCTTAATCTCTGGTCGTTGCTACTGGGATCTTGCACGTTACCTGGAGAGGAGTCGCCAACGGTTTCGTCTGATGAAGGAACAAGAAATTTCCCTCTAGAAAAGTTTGTAAAAAAAATAGTTAAATTCATCGTGCGTACTTAATGGCATTTCGATCAAGATGCATTCGATCCAGAAGAACAAGAAAGACATCCAAGCCCCCACAAAAAACTCCTAACCGATTCATGGATTCTGAAAAAAAGTACAAGATTCCCCGACGAAGGGGGATTTAACCCCTTTTCCCCCGAGAGGAGTTTAATGAAACGTAAAGGGGTGTAAAATCGATAAGGTGGTAGAGAAGGGTAAAAAGAGTGGGATTTTTTAACGTTTTGTAAGGATTTAGAACGTTTGGAAGGATTTTGTGAAGGCAAAACGCATTGGTTTCGGGGCTAAGAAATGTTGTTGGAATCTTTTTTTCTGTTACAGTGGTATTGTGATTGTTTTTAACGTGTGTGTTTGATGGACAGGTTGAAGGATGAACGATCGGAAACGGAGCGGAACTCGAACATGGAAAGCCGAGGTCGTGACTTTACAACTCATAACGGTAAATAACCCATAAATATCTAGGTTTTCTGGACGAGGCATGCTTATTGCTTGACTGCACGCTATACATATATGTGTAAGGTTCTTTCTCTTTTTTTATTTTGTTTTATTCTTTGCCCTTCTGTATTCCCACCCCCCTTCAGAGCCATATAGTATACGTATATGCACCGTATATGGTACATAACGAACACTTTTTGGGACCAAGTCCTTGCATGCCAGAAAATCATAACTACGACTAAAGCAAGAAAAAGAAACGCCAAAAAGTCCTCCAAAACGCAAGGAAAAATTGTTTTCAATGCATACATATATGTTGGCAATTTTCCGTTTCTTTTGTGTGCTTACGCCATATTATGACTGTATGTATCTTGTACGAGTGTGTGTGTGTGTGTGCACGACGATAGATATGGCTTATGTGCATGCTAGAGAAGGAAGGGGGAAACTTGGAGGCAGTTATATAGTTTAGCTAAGCTATTATTGGCCAAAAAAGAAGAATAAAATGGAACTAGAAACGCGTGACTTACAAGCAACGTAGTTATTGCACGCTCTTGTCAAACTTAAAACAGTAAAAAAGAAAAGAAAATGTAAAGTAAATAGAGGCTAAACGACTGTTACTAACGCAAGATATTCATTGTTATTAGGCTCCGGCCCAAGCCCAATCCTCAACTTGTCGAAAACCCCGTCAGCAGCAGGCTTAAATGGCACCGAAGAAGGTGAACGACTCGGAGGAGGATTAGCCAGAGATGCTTCGAGAGACAGCGTGAGTGAAGGAGCACGCACACCTCATCGAGATGACGAGGATGAAATGGAACGTGGGTCGGATATGGAGGAGGAAGACGACAAAAATGGTGAGAAAAGCTGTCTTTGTTTATAGTTTCTTTAAATGGGTTTAGTTTCTTTAACTGAATACTGGGTAAAATAAGATCGAGACTGAAAGGAATGACGGAAAAATAAAAGGAATTTTTTATTCAAAGAAGATAGGCAATAAATAAGCATATATTACAGAGCGTGTAGTCTAGATTATTCAAAGAACGAACAACTTTGTTTCGCATTTTTGCGGTTAGCCGTTTATGAGTTCTTGGCAGGCAAATTTTGACTCGTGACGTCACGCGCGTCTCATGGCGCTTGTTACCGTAGTTACTGTTTACTTCCATGGGTAAAACAGTAAACCAAGTGCTCGTGGACACGTCTGTGGCGTCAGAAAACAGTTTGAACACTATATTTTAACTTTTTTTTTCTTTAAAAGCTTTACTACTTTGCACATGATGGAAAAGAAGAATATCACTAGAAATTAGATTTTTGATTTATTTTTTAGGATAAGGTCATTTTTTATGGTGACTTTTGGCCATTAGAGCAGCTTACTTTGAATGTAAAGGTTAATGGTGATGGTGTTGGTAGATATGACTACAATGCTGAGGAATTCCTCTCTTTTACTTCGTTTTGGGGGAAATTGGGGGTTTTGAATGCGTATAAGTTAATGAATGGTTTTTCTTTGATGGTTTGTGGTAGATATGAGTGATGCCATGGAACGAGGGTCAGCACATCACAGTGACAAAAGCGTGGTTTCGAATCCTGCTGGCAACAATCACGCCGCCGCAGCTGCAGCGGCTGCCGCAGCTTTCAATTACTCGGCCGCCTTATTAGGAGCGACGGTGACCGACCCTACCGCCATGTTGACATCCACGGAAGCATTATTGCGCAACATTCAAAGTTTGCTCAAAGTAGCGGCTGATAATGCTCGTCAACAAGACCGCCAAGCCAATTACGAGAAAGGTAAGTTGTGTTGGTGTAGTTGCCTTCAAAACTGTTTCATCATTCCCTGAATAATAGCCGTAGTGCCGCGTTAATTGCAGTCTGGCAGACAGATACTTGCGAACTTTTGTTACTCGCACTTTTTTTTATTTATTCTATTTTTTCCCTAAATTCTTGGGCATGAGCATCAAGCATCTCCTTTTTCTAATGATGTTAGTGGGGTTTCGTTTCGTTTCATTTAACATTTTCCTTTTTTTTTGTTCTTGGGCGCTTTTTTGTTTAAAAGACGGTTTTGGGAGTCACTAAAAGGACGAACAAAAGGTGCGTTAGTGTGGGAAAGAGAAAGAGAAGGACAGAGAGACAGAATTAAGGGCGTCGTAAAGGTTTATCTAATGAAAGGGCTCGCGCTGCGGTGCTGGGGATGAGTGATAACTCATTATAGTTGCAGTTGTTGTGAGCTAGAACAAGACTTTGGGAAGAACTTTTCGTTTTTTTAGAACTACTCAACAGCTTCAAACAATAGACAAAGTTTTTTCTCTAATAAAATACATACGTTGCTTAGAGACAAATAGAATTACACCACTTGTTTCCCCCCAAATCCCTCCTGCGCCTTTTGCAAAGGGAGACATCTTTTTCGAACATTTTTAGACGGGCAGCTATGATAAATGAAGGCTTTATTGATTATTACGATGGGGTAAAGTGTAGTGTAGTAAAGTATAGATTTCACTACTAACCCTCCCCAATGGGCGCAGCAATTGTTGTACAGTACGTTAGTTAAGTTTTCCAACATTGTAAACTTGGATTCAATATTTTTCATATTTTCTATTTTTGGGAAGTCTGTGTTTGAGCTTTGAGGTTTTAAGTCATGGAAATCCTTAGTAAGGACGATAAGGACACCATGTGTGCCTCTTATTTTCGGTCCATGTGTAAGTCTATGTGTGTTGTATGTGTAGCCTACTATGTGAGAGCTATAGTCGGAAAGAGATTAATCCAATCCGTGCTCAGTATAATCCTGTTAGAACGGCATGGGATGATGGGCAAACATTTAGATTGTGAGGTCTCTCGGGTTTGTATTATTCCCTTTGCCCTTTTTTCATTCTGCTTCTTTTTACATATGTAAACATTTGGTGTGAGGCATCCAAAGAGGTGTGGGAAAGGAGGGAAAAAAGGGGGTTGGCTTTTTAGATAAGTTTTGGGTTTTTATTGCTCGTGTTTTTCACTATCGAAGTATTTTCCATAGCTACAATGTATAAGAGACCAGCCACGCGATGGGATGGGAAAACGCGAGAAAACATCAGACATCATGATCAGATCCTGGTGTGATTCATATCACGCATTGCTAAAAAGTCCCTTGCCTTTTTTTTCTTTCTTTCTTATGAACATTTTAATGATTTGCATATTAAAGACTTGAGCCTTTTTCGAGCCATAAATCAAGTGCTGGGGATAATGGTGGGAAAAAACAACTGAGCAAATAAGACGATTGCAGGTTCGGTATTAGCAGTCATATAACTTATGAGAAAGGAAAGAAAGGAACATAAGAAAGAAAGAAAATAATGCAATCAAACAAGAAGGAATTAAATTGCTTACGTCGTTAGGAATGCTTTATTAGCTTTCATTTCGTGCACTGTAATGTCGGGGTAATTTGTGACAATTTTTGATTACTTCCCAAGGTCTCCTTATGAAGTGCCATTACTCTTAAACCTGGCCAACAATGAAATATTCGCTACCTTCATTTTCATTGCTTACGGCTACAGTTTGCCTTGCGTAGATAGGGTAGATTGTGTTAAGACTTTCGAAAATGTTCGATTTTCAGCCTGGGTCGCAGACAGATAAGACGCGCAGTAGAAGGAAACGTTCGCAAAACTTGCCCAGCAGTGAAATAGTCGCAGTCCCGGGTTGTTTACGGCTAATAATTGCACTCTTGTGGCGTTTTCCTTTGGGAACCCTGGTGCAACACTTTTTGCCCTGAATGCCACAAATTCACTGTTGCAACAGTGAATTTGTGGCATTCAGGGCAAAAAGTGTTGCACCAGGGCTCCCAAAGGAAAACGCCATTAGTGTAGTAGAACGAAAATGTTCCATTTTCAGTCTGGACGCGGACGGATAAAACTCGCGGATAAAACTCGCTGTATAGGAAAACGTTCGCAAAGCTCTTTGGCTCGTTGGCCAACAGTGAAATATTAGCAGCCCTTCTTTGCTTACGGCTACAGTAGCTCATCTTGGTTACTGTAGTCTGCTGTAAGACTCATAAAAACGTTCGATTTTCAACTTGGATGCAGACAGGGAACCCTTGTAGGTACCAGAAATGTTCGCCAAGTTGAGTTGAACTCCTGGGTAGCAACAAATGTTTGTTAGGTTAGTTAGCGCAGTTAAGGCAGTCAAGAATGCAAGTTGTGGTGTTTGAAAAATGTTTGAAAATTCACAACTTTTGCATTAGGCCGTTGTGAGGGGTGTTAAAACCAAGCTGTATATGGCGCAAATGGAGCCAACGTGGAAAGGGTCCCAACAAAGAAGGGCAAATGGGTTGCAAACAAGACATCCATTTCGTTCCATTAGTGCTGTACGTAATTATTTTGCCATAGATCATAGCAAAGTTACAGCGGCAGTGAAACAGAGAACCAGAGAGTGAGAGAGCTTCAAGCAGGTAATATGCATAGGAAATCAGCTCGTGACTTTTAGAGAGGCAAAAGCATTAAAAACTATCCCCCAAAAAGGTCCAAAGTCATTTGTATCATTTTCTATTTTCCTAAATTTTGGCTTGGAGTGATGAGCAAGATGGTTTTTAAAGGTTAAGGTTCGAGTAATTTGTATCCATTTACGGGATATACTTTGCATAAAAGCTTTTGTGTCTTGGAAAAAAGACGAAGTTTTGCTGGAGCTAGCTTCGGCAAGTCAGTTTAAGCTTAAAACTTTGGCGTTTCCCTTAATCCACTTTTTTTTTTTGTTAAAAAAGTTAGAAAATCTTGTGCTTTTACTAATCTTGCTTTTTGGCTCTACTCTGTCCCTAACGTCATTAATAGGCACAACAAGGAATGATAGGTTTTAAATGCGAGGAAGTAGAGATAGGGACTTGCTGGGAGCTTTAAAACATCAAAAACCATCCAAAGAGGGGATAGATTGGGTTGGCACAAGGAAACTGAGAAGGTAAACTCAAAAGTAAGACGCCAAAAAAGAGGCAATTAAGAATGCTGATGAGAAAAGAGTGTGTGAAAGGTGAAGGTTTATTGTGTGTCTGTGTCTTAGAGGGAGGGGGGAGAAAGAGAGAGACTTCCAAGTGTCTTTAAGAACGTTTCGAGCTTTGGAATTTTTCTCAGGTTCAAGAGGTCTTTCGAAGCTGAAAAAGGTGGTATAAGGTTTTAAAAGTTTTGCAAGGCTCTATGCAAATGAAGGACGCCCCCACACCTCCCCATCATAGCTTTAAGCTTCACATAACACAACCACAACATAGTACTGGTATTGCCCCAACATTCCAAACGTTTTTTGTAGTCTCTGTATGCATTGTGCCCTTTTGTCTTTATTTTTATTGTAGTTTCTTTCTCTGTTTTGAAACAAAAAGGCTCTGTTTATTCCCATGAAGAGGAAATTGACAACCCAGTAAGGATAGTGATAACTATGACAGCTGGATGAATTAAGGCCTTTAGCCAGCCTCCCTTTAAAGACTGCCAAAAGATCATCCCCAGCTGTGGAAATGAAAATGCTAGAGAAGGTTTGAAGAGGGAGGAGGAGGAGTTTTTTAAAAACCGTTTCTTTTCGATGATAGCTGCAGATTAGCCAAGAAACGATATGCATGGAATTCCTTGCATATCTTTTGTCGGCAACGAAATCATATAGAGCCCCAAAGGATCTTTATGGATTTATTGAATAATTTTTCCCGTGTGTGGTATAAGATAAACCCAGGGATACAGCCAAAGGTGTAAAAAGCATAGACCGTGTGAACGTTTCTTAACAGGGAATTTTTGAGAAGGCGTAAGGCATGAAAGAGGGAGAGGGGGATGTAAGAGGAGTATTATTTTTTAAGGAAGCCAAGGCTACAATTAAAGTGACAAGTCGTTGGGACAATATTTTCCTTTCATCGCTGTGTGGTGCGGCTCTATACGGGGTTCTGCCACTAGCAAGCAACCAACCACTATATAGCATAAGTCAAACCCATGAGCACTGGCGGCTGTTTTTAATATCGCGGGAGCCCGTAATGGAGTTATCTTCGGGGGGCTATGCAAATGGAAACAGCTTTTGCGTCAAGTGCCTGAGCAAAAGCTAAGCTTCCTAGAGAGAGAGAGATGTAAAGTAGAAACTGCCTATAAAAATAACTGTTGGGCTTATTGAAGTTTTCGGAATGGGACAGCAATTTTTCCTGCACCTAAAACCCAACCCAAGGAGTCGAAAAGTTGCACATCTGGTGCTCACAATAATCCGATTTAAGTAACGAAACTAAAAAAACCTCTTTAACTAACGAGATTAACTGATTAAACTGATTAGACAGTTAGGGACCGTTAGGAAATCCACGAGTGTTGTTCTATTGATTAGTGTGATTAGCCAAATGGCGACTTTGGTGCTGTATAAGTGTTTTAACCGTGTTAGAAAACTATGCTAAAGTAGACTTCTAATTACAGTTTCTAATGATTTTTTTCGTTTCTTTTTCACCCCAATAGCTGAATTGAAGATGGAAATCTTGAGAGAACGCGAACTACGGGAAAGTGTGGAGAAACAAGTGGCGGAGGAACAGCGAATCCGAAGTAAGTTTTCATTTGTTTACCTGTTTCTCATTATTTCAGTGTGTTACGGTACCTCATTAGCGTAATGGTGGGCAATTCCGTGTACAATTCATTACCTGTTTGGACAAGCTTTTCCCGCCACACACAAAAAACAACGGCAGTTGCAAGTCGTTATTGTTGACTTTCAGAAAAGGGGCATGGAGTACCGTGCCCTTCATGTATTAGAACAAGAAGGGAATAAGACACGTCTGTGTGGTTACTAATGGACTTTGCAATGGAAGCATCTCTTGTTTAGCTAGTTTTTGTCCTTTCTGGAGTATTCTCTCGAGCTCTGTATATTTGCCTGGGTAACCGCAACACCTGAGCTGTGCCCCTCTTGACAAACAAACGGTTTCACGTGTCACGTGACCTCTTCATTAGCCTGATGGACTCGCTTTTACCAGTCGTGTGAAGCACTTATCGAGAGTCTGATAACAGCAATATTACTATTGTCGCTGCCGGACGTAGCACACCATATCACATGATAAATATATATTTATATAGATATAAATAAATAGAGAGAGAGAACTGTTTACCGTGAAAAGCTTTTAGCCAACTCGACAATAAATAAAAAAACCAATATTCTTAAACCCAAATATCATGTTGGGTACTTTCTAAGAGCTGTTTGGAGTCGTCAGAGCGGTTCCTTATCAGTCGTAAGCGTATAAAGTCACCTGGTAATACAGCTGCAGCTAATTAGGGTACAAGATAAAGCACTGCGACTATTTTTTGTGCTATGCGCGCCTCAATTAGACGTTGCGTGCTGGTTCTTGACCATTTTTACGTGTTTTTACGAGCAATTAAGACGAGGCTAGTCAATGGGGAGCTGTTTAGGATCGTTTTTCTTTGTCATAGACGGTACACGCGTGTTGGGCATCTATATGTAGGCTATACGCAATTGACTATTAACATGGAGAAGGTAAAAATGTGTTAAAGGCATAGGAACCCTATAGGGAAAAGGGGTTCCTCCAGGTGATAATAGATAAAAAGTAGAGCAAAAAACAAAAATGGGGAACAAGGGGTTGGGTTTCCAGTAGCGTTTGCCCAGCCCTGTGTCTATTGTTGTCACTGGGTTGCCGGCTTTTGGTTGGCAACGCTGGTTCTGCCAGAGGACGCTTAATTGGAGCGGTGCACAACTTTATTCGGACACGCTACCTCGGGCGCCAATAATAAGGAACTTTTAGCTCTGCTTTTAGCCGTGCTCCCGCCATTGTGTGAGTTATAGGGAGGGAAAACCAAAGCGACAAGGGGAATGAACCAAGAACAAGAAAAAAAAACTAAAAGTAAAAAATATATATATATATTTCGAGGTTAGTACCAGGTCGCTCCATGATAGATTGAGCGATATACAATACCTTACGTGACGCATTTTTTATTTTCTTTTTTTACTATGTGTTGAGTCGCGTTACTGGACTTTTTTTTAGCATGTGCATCAAGTATTGAAGGTTTTATGACCGCCCTCCCAATTAAGGCTTACATGAGTTGTTTTGACCGGTATAGACAGACACATAGTGAGATAGAGAGCTCCAGTGCTTCAATGTTCCCAACGTTGGAGCATTGTTGGCAGTTTGAGGGGGGGTTTTGACAGGACGCCCCCGATACGATGTGACGGAGCGTTCAATGAACAAAAATCTTGCGCTTCAATGAACTGAGAAAACCATTTTGCTTCTCATTTGGAACGCGAAATAGTTTTCCAGAGAAGATTGCGAGAGGTTAAGACCCTTTGGGCTGGATGTTAAACGGTGAAGTCGTATTAAAACACACACATACACAACAAATAGACAAGTCTATTAGAGAATCATTTGGGGGATTTTGTGTGTGGGGGCTGTTTAAGAAGTCGTAGAAACGCCTAATAGCTGAACTTTGGAAAGTTAGAACATTGATTTTGGTGGCATTAGTCATGTGGCCAGGTGCTAGGAGAAGTAATCTAATTTGCTGGGCTCTTTTTATTTTATTTTTTCCGCTACTGGCTTAGACAGATATTCCAGGACTTTTGAAAAGGAAATGAAAATAGATCTAAACTACAAGTAAGACAGAAACAAATTTTAAAAATAAATAAATAAATACAAGAGAAAGAATATTATATAAAGGAGTTGGTGCCGAATTTTGGTCCAGATCAAAGCTTCCCGATGCGGCGTCATTTGTTGTCTAAGGCAAAGGACAAACGTTGGGTACCTTAAAGTACCGGAAAAAAGGCAAAAGAAGACCCTTTTTTGTATTTCTTTTCGCGAGTTTTTGTCAAGTGACACTATTGAATGAGATCAAAGTCCCTGGACGAAGTTCTTGTTCCTTTTTCTTTTATAGTTTTAGTTTTCATTTCATGTCTGAAGATTGAGAGTCGGGACCAAGGAAAAGATCAATCCTGTAGAGAAATTTCCACTTGAGCACTTCTCTCGGCAATCGTATTGTATAGCATAGCTGCAAAAGCCCTGATTTACTCCTTATTTGAACGTAACAAAAGCATGAGAACTCCTTGACAAATTCAGTGCAGATCAGCAAAAATCCATTGCTTTGCACATTCTCGACGCCGGCGAAAACGAGGGCTGTGTTTCAAAAGGAAACTTAAAAAAGTCTGGTCCCTTTTTATTTTCGGTATTGGTGTTGGTGCTGGTACCGCTAATGACAAAGGTAATCTTGAAAGGAGGAGGAGGAAGAAACTCGGAGAGTTTTCAAGTCTTAAATAGTTTTTGGCAAGACAACGAAAATTCGCTTCCTTTTTCAACACTCGTTAGCCGTCCTACCTAGCAATTTGTGTGCAAAGCCGCAATGTAACACCTTGTTCCTCTTCAACTACCTCTACTCCTACCCCAAGCCCAACTGCTAAACAGGTAGAGAGATTCGATTCCAGGGTTTTACAATGCTGAATGGGCTTTTCTGACTCCGGTCGCTGGAAATTATAGGTTAGCGCATCCAAGTCACCCATTCCATTTGCTGAACACTGTGTTGGTCTCACTTTTCACTGTTGGTAACCGTGTAAACAGCAGCGCATCCATCTTGCGCTTTTCCGGCGAGTTTTCCTTGTAATCGTGCTCGTATTGCCATATAGGGGCATGACGTGGCAAATTTTTTAAACTTTGGTCCCAAAAATTCATTCTTGTTCCCTCCGACACACCAAACCCGCATTGGCTAATATGCCATACGCCAACAATGAATGTTAGGAGCAAAAGGGACAAGGTTGCGAAAGATGGAGGTTTGGGAGATTCATTGTTGCGTACGTTTCGGTTAACCTGGGGCGGCTAACCGTGGGATTTTGAGAAGCTTATCAGGAATACACTGTACACAATATCTTGAAAAAGATTTGTTGAGGATTGAGATTTATATAGGGTTGAATACGTCGAGAATCGAGATCAAAGGTTTACTTTCAGCCACCCCCTTTTGGGAACACGTGTCGGTGGGCGAATCCATCTGCCAGCATGACTCGGCACTAAGAGAATAGATTCGCCGTGTGGAATTTGATTAGCAGGGATGGTAGGGAATCAGTTGAAACCCGTCCGTGCAACTACCCCTCCTGTTAACTGTGTAGGGAAAAGGAGTTTAAAAAGGCGCATATGGGGAAATGGAAAAGAAATTGTTGTCATTTGAAAAGGGGTTGCAGGGTGGGTTGGGTGGCTGTTTGGCAAGCGTTTTCGGTTTCTCTTCGGGGGGAGAGTAAGAAAATTAATGACTGATAGCGATGACAGGAGCCTTGATGCTTACCGTCATGACGTAGCTATATTTCTTTGGCCCGCGTTTCCTGTAACGTATATTATGAGATGGTTTCGCTGTTATTCGGGGGTTTTGAGAGGGAAAAAAGAGAAAAGGGTATAGTCAAGCTGACTTTTGGGGATTGGCCTCCAATGAGAAATTCGGTACAGTTGGGCGACTTGACTTGACTAGCAGATCGTTCATTAATTCATTGGGGTAAGGTTGTAAACAGCTCTGACAAACTGACAGGCTTCTTTTGTGGAAACTCATATTGTAAAACGAACGGAATTGCTTGTCCAGACGCGTGGAGCTGATGCTTTTCAGCTACCTTTTCAGTTGTAAAGACATGTTTGGAGACTTGGCGAAGCATTAATTAAACGTTTTTCTGTTTGATTTTTTTGCGTTTACAGTACTGTACCAAAAACGGTTAAAGAAGGAGCGACGCGCTAGGAGAAAACTGTTGGAACAAATGGACCCAGACAGCAAACGCCGAGCACAACTAGAAGAAGTCGTGAAAAACAACTCGTCATCAGGCGAAGCTCTCAAGCTCATCAACGGTAAGCTTGTTTGAAAAAACGAATTCCCAATTTCCCATCCGCCTGTGCCTTTATTTTTGTAAGTTATAGATCTTTACAAGCTCTGACATTAAATAAGATTGTACACAAAATTCCAGCTTTTTAAACGCGATACTAGGGGAAACAGCACGCGAAGTTACAGTGTTAGCCTATAGGAAGAGTCTTTCAGTGCCTCGGGACGGCTCGGAATTACGGTCACGGAATTCAACGGTAGTTTACTCAGTACTTAGAGTTCGTAAATTCCTGAAAATTTTACAGAAGTGTCTACTTTAGATGAACTTTCTATTACGCTTAAGATATCGTAGCGTTTTACATTTTTGCTTTATTGTTTCTCAGGCCCTCTAATCTCGTTTACACGAGCCAGGCCGGACTTTATCTTGAGAAATCATTTAAAGGGCCTTTTTTATCATACCATGGGCCTAATCCTTAGGGTTATATATAATGTAGGGTGTTGGGCTGTTGGAATGCGAGGAAAGAATGCTTGGTTTTGGGGGGTTTTAACTTACCCTTTTGTTGTGTAGGCTGGCTACTCAAAGATCACTCATTTGCAAATGAAGCGTGGTGCATTAAAAGTCAGGTCACATTCCTTTGATTCTTCTCTGATAAATTCCCGACTTTGGTATCTCGCGTTCTCCCACACATTGTCTTGGAAGTGATAAAATACCGCGATTGCTTTTAAAAATGTATTTAAAAAATTCGCATAACAAACTAACAGACAAAAGGACGGGAACGGTAAAACATGGTGTCCTCCCCAAAAGAAAAAAAAAAGTTTATAGCCTCTTAACTGAGATATACAACTTAACGTTTATTAATTTGAGAGCAATGAATATCAGACTGGGAGGCAAAGGAGGCGGGACCGGGCCACGCCTCCTGACAGGGGTTAACCAAGGGTGTAGAAAACGTTGCAAAACTTACAAGAATATTTCAGCTCACCTTTTCCCCCTCCCACCGGAATGCTATTGTTGTTATAAAGATGTATAGTAGACCGTCTTCTCAACAATGTTCCCACCTAATAATAGTTATTAGAAGCCTTTTGTTGGTTAAGAGTAAGTCAAGAATGTTTACGAAAATTTAAAAAAAACGATTTTGGGGGGTTGGGTGGAAGGTTTTACCCCCAAAAACGAATAAAAAATTCATGTAAATATAGAAAGAAATAATATGGAGATTGACTAGGGGGAAGAAGGATTTGCGTAAAGAATAAGGATTTGTTCCATTTCACGCCTGCTACACCTTCACCCCCCCATCACATATGTATACATGGTAAAGGGGAGGGGGGTGGGGTTGCGACAAGCTTGTGTTATGTTGTATATGCGAACACTTCCCTTCCATCGCTTCTACACCCCTACTTTTATGTCTTTTTCTCTTCTTCAGTGGGAGTTGGGTGGGTTGATCTTGTAAAAGGGAGAGAAAGAGACAGTTTTTGTTGTTCTTATAGAAATGTTCTCTTCCTCTTGAGTTGGCGCTCTTGGAAATTGCCTGTCACCATTTCAATATTCAATCTGCCTCCTTTTTTCGGGGTTTGGCAAGACAAGACTGAGTGTTGTAAAGCATTCTTTGCTGGCTTTCCGAGTCCCCAGAGAGAAGGAAAAAGCGAGAGAGAGATGTCTATTTTTCTCCTATTCTTCTTATACTATCTTAGCTTTCTTTGGAACCTTTACGTATATGGCCCAAGAACTTGACGCGTTTCTTTGGGAGGAGTGAGATGGTCATATCGCTTTTTTAAATGTTTTTTATTATTATTTGGAGAACATCTTTTGGTGTGAAAAGGATAAGGTGAAGCTGTCGATCAGCTCGTCGAAAAGCTTTTGGGGGTGGAAAAATGAGAAAAGGAAATGTAAAAGAGGGGTTAAGGCTTCCTCACATGAGTTTTGTCAGGTTTGAAGTGTTGAATGACAATGAGATGTGTGTGGAGTCCCTTTTTTCTTATGCACTGTATATACCCTGCATGTGTGGAGAAAGAAAAAGACAAGATTATTATGCAGCGAAAAGAGGTTAGAGGTGGCTGCTATCGAAAGAAAATGGGGGGGCACAATACGAATCTAAAGATGAGAGTTGGAAATCTGATTTCCGAGACCAAGAACCAACGGTCCGTACAAGAAAGTGTTGTCTAAAATAGAAAATAAAAAATGAAATCAAAAGAAGAAAAAATGGGGTGGGCGAGAAGATATTTACAAGGGTAGAAGAAAAAGAACGAAAATAGGAAATATCGCTTTGAAAAGCCATTTACAATAAATCAGAGCATATCCGGCGTAAAGGGTCTCTTTTTTCCCCTTTTTGTAGATGGGAGAGGAAGCTTATTTTTCAGTTACAACACCTTAAGAAGGTCACATCACGTGGCCTGTCCATCTTTGTCCATTTGGAACTTCCCATCCGGTTAATATCAGTCTTAAAAATTTAATAAATCGTGTAGTTTAATGCGTTTATGTGAATTACAATATCTAGGGATCTCTATATTTTGGAGCTTTTGTTACAGTATGTGTAGGCTAATATTTTGTAAATAATTTAAATACAGTAGTAAGACATATTGAGTTAAAATCCGTGTTTTAAATGCTGGTACTCGTGAATTCTTATATAATACTATAGTAGTTATTAGCGTTAGTTATCTTGAACAAAAACGAGGCAAACGGATTAAGGTGACAAGTTTCGTGACGGTAAATCAGAGCTGTTCTGTGGAGTGAAGTCTCTTCTCATAGGCTAACATGTCAGGGAAACTCACTTTTTATCGCAGATTAAATTTCTAGATTATTCACCGTTTCATTTTCTATTAGAAAAGTTGGTTAAACCTACGCAGTTGGCGAGCTATTGATGTTTAACCTAAGCAATCGTTTGGGTAGTACCGATAAGGTTTTTATAGGCCATCGTGAAGAAGGGCTTTAGAGAGTTAAAAAAATGCGGCTTGTGGTTAAGGGAGTCCTCATGAATGCGCTAACTAACTGCCGTATCCATCAAATTACATGTTTCGTTTTCTTTTTTTTTGTTTCGTTCCCCTTTTTGACTTTATAGATAACGTGACGCAAGATCTAGAAATGGAACGAAAGCGCAGCCTCGCGCCGCCCAGTTCGACGGAAAACTCCCCTTTACATCAAGGTAAAAAGATACACCACGCAGCCAATCCTTGGGAGAGCTCATGCGATTCACATTCACTACTTAAAACATAAAGTATGTCTGTTTTGTGGGGCCTTATAACTCGAGACACTGAAGCTTAGGGTGGTGGTACGTTAAAAACCCCAAACAAAAATTTAAAAAAACGAAAATAAAATTGATAAAAAACAGTTTCACGTGCACATGATGAGGCTATCGAAACTCTCAATCTTTCTATAAGGTGAGCAACCCAAAAGTATATTACCCAGCAGCCAATGTTATAACAAAAGTGTTTCTTCTCCCAGAAGGTTGAGATCATCCTTACCTTGTAGAAGTTGATAGTTATTACACATAAGAGTGTAGAAATAGAATGTTGGGATTGCCCCAGCAGTATAGACGAAGATGTTATGATAAGCGAAACGGATACACATACAATGTTTTTTTTCTTTCTTTTAATCAGAGTATCACATCTATTGACTCTGGCTTCTTTTTTGTTCTTCCCAACTCTCTATGGCTGTAATGCTCTATGGGCTGCAGCAACGCAAAAGACCGACCGGTTCAATTTTTTTTTTTTTTTTTTCTTGAAGAAAGGGATATACGATACAATATATAGGGCCACCTGTGGTCCCCTTTAATTGCCCCACGTCCTAATCGGGGTTGGCGTTCGTAATCTTCTTGTGTGCGAAGGCTTGCAACGCATCCACCATCGAACCCCAAATGTCAAAATTTTACGACCCTGCTTTGAAGCAAGTCAAACACGAATTTTTTCTTCCTCCTCGAAACGAAATAAAACGAACTTAAAAAAGTCTTTGGGGTTTACCATTTTTCATGCGCCGAAATAAATCGCCCCCTATGTAAACTTAGCATTAATTAATGGGAATTAATTAGACGCCTGCAGGTTTTCATTTTTGAGCTCAAAGCAATTTTTACGATTTTATTTTTTATTTTTTAAAGAATATTTACATACTTCTATGTTTCATAAATGATTGGCATTGCCCTCCTGCCGGGACCAGTTCGTTCCCACGCTGGACTTATGTGTGGTATATACTGTGTGTGTGTATGTGTGCACTTTTCAATATTCGTTATTCGATAATAAAAATAAATAAAAAAATAATAAAAAAGATACTTTATTTATAAGATGCAGACTGTACTGATCTGGGCATATCTTTTTTATTGTATTTTTCTAACGCGTTAGAAAAGATGCAATTGTGAACTTGTTCTTGGGTGGTTAGCCAAAAAGGTGAGATTTTTTTATGGTGAGGACTTTATGGGAGTTTCGCATGACTCCTATCTTTTTCGTTTTAATCTTTTTTTTGTTCTTAGAGATATTGATGGAAACGAAAAAGGTATATGTATATAATATATATAACCCTGCTGGCGCGAGCTTTAGGGTGGAAAAAGAGGGGGAAATCTTGTTTGGTCCCAAAACGAGAGGATATTAGAGATTAAAAGGCCGATAGATTTGGTAGAGCCACTAGGTTGAACCGATTTTCTTTTTATTGTCGGGTTATTTCCAAATACTGAACCGCCTTCGTCTGTAGAAGGAAGACAGGTGGATAGGAGAGTAATTAATGGGCTGGGAAAAGAAACTGCGGTAAAGCTTAGTTTGGAAGGAAAAGAAAGAAGAATATAAAGAAACCCGCGCGGACTCAAAAGAGTGAAATAGAGAAGCAATATCTGTGTTATATAATATAGTTACACTCCTTTGTGTCGTTAACCCAACCGACATAAGGAACTTTGGGTGTATAGCACCAACCACATTGTATTTTGTTGTTATTTTAGTTCTTCCAGCTTCTTTTTTTATTTTTCTTTCAGCAAGATATGACCCCAAGCCTGCAAATTATAGGACAATAAATATTAGCTAAGGCATCTCATGATCATGATCAAGGAACTTACCTGTCCGTGTATGGCGAAGGTATACATATATATGTATAAAAAAGACAAAACGAAGTAACGAAAGAGAAAAGAAAAAAAGAGTTCTGTATTCAAAGAATCTATGCATGCTTCAACGATTACGATTGAGATGGGATGAGATATTGAACGGGAACTCTTCCTGAAAGATTTTCCCGCGCTTGTCAGTTTTAGTCTTGTTCTAAGGAACATGTTCTAGAAACCCTTTTTTTTTACAAGTTGGGATTAGGAGAGGTTTGTTGCGGATAAGCTGAAATAAACCTGCAATAATTTGGCTTTTTAAAAATATAATTATTAGCGAATTTACTACAATTATAAAAACTTATAAATAGTAAAATTTAGTAACTTATTTTTATTATGAATTAGAAACGAATTCATTTTTGTTAGGTTGTTTATAAAATACTATAAGAATTAGAATTATTCGGTGCAAATTTGGCCCCAAAGAGATATTTTTACAATTACAATACTTAGATGCATGACGTCATCACTCAGCCCTGAATTTTATTCTTTTTATTTTAGTGTATATGCTATAACGGGTAGTTCAGGGTCTTGGAAACTTGGAAAAGTGCCCTAGTCATTGGTTTTGAATGTATTACATTGTTTTGGGTGGGGAGATAAGGGAAGTGTCAGTTTTACTTTTCCAAAGTATAGACTTGTTGTGCTCGTCGGAAACTATTGAGCTATTGAGGCAATTCTTTAGGCAATGATGATGCGGATCAGTGTATGTAATACGTTCTAGTTGTATAGTTTTCCGTGGCTGGAGGGGGTGGGGGGTGAGGATTGAGCTCGGTAGAACTGGTAGGCTCTGTAATTCAGCTTCTATGTGTATGTTGCTGCTGGCCACCAATCTATAGGATTTCTTCGAGTTTGGATCATCGGGGTTTTGTTTCGCTATTGATGGATGACGCCCGTGAGGGAGTTTTTGGACCTGACACAATTCGCTGGTGATGGATGAGCCAAATTATACTACCAACGCCATGCACAAAAACCATTTCAATAGAAAAGCCATGAGCAGAGAGGGACTTATTGTTGAGCAAGACGTGTATGTGATGTTGAATTTCTTCCGGAGGTGTGTGGCTAAAAGGAATAACATTGAAGCTCTCTCTAACCCACCCCCACACGTTCAAACTGTCTTTCCCTCTTAAAAAGTTGGAAAAAAATTGAAAGAAACCCCAATTCTTGTTTGAGTTCTCCCAATAAGCCTTGGTCCGTTTTAAGAACATCTGCGGTGAATTGTAGGATTTTTGTGTGTGAATGGTTTAGGATACCATAGTTTCTAACTGCAGTAGTTTACAGACCTGGCGTATATGTTTCAGGATGGGTGAAATTAGGGGTTAAGATTACTTAGGATTGCTTAGCATAGTGTTACAGTTACGTTATGAACTTCAGAACAAATGAGGATCGGTTAGGATTGTTGCAATTAGGGTTAAGATTGTTTTAAAGTATAGGCTCCAATTGTTCTCGTGAAGGTTAGGATTCGTTAGGATGGTACTAATTAAGATTGTATAAACTCTGAAATGAATTGTAAACCGTTTCAATTTAAGAAACTGAGGACTAACATTGTATTTCTTTATGTCATTTGATTTATAGATAGCAGAGCGATGTACTACAAGAACTCGGTGCTGTTTACCAGTGCTTCATGAAGGCGGTTCTATCCTCAACAATGAAAAATTGGTCCCCTCCCCAAACGCGAACCACCATATGGAAGCGTCCTGGTTCCTTTTTCCGAGCTTAAAATTGGTCCATTTTTGGGTCCGCCATGCGGAAGATGAGGATTGTTGTGGGCGTGTACTTCTTTACCGACGACCACTGCTTTCTTCATCGACTACTTATAATCTCTCCAGTGATATGCATTCTCATGCAGAGCAAGTCAAGACAATGGGCAACGAAAAGGAAATTGGAGTCTTCTTTTCTTTTTCCTTCTTTTTTTCTTTTGGCAGTCATGCACACCAACTGTTACCTGGGAAACGCAATTATCTTGGGGGACCGTGGCATTGATAAGTCCTTTGGCAATGACTTTGGGTGAAGAACACAAGATAAAGAGTGCGAAATGAAAAGAAAATGAACTTTTTAAGTCTGGCAATGTTTAAACTCCAAAACAAAATTCAAAAGAAAAACAAGACGAAGAAAGAGACAAGCCGCATAGAGCCTCTTATTATTCATCCGTGATACCTTTTGTTGGTATAGTAAAAAAAAGTCACCTTGATGGAAGAGGGTGGAAAAGAATGGGGTGGGTCTCAGGTGCACAGCAAAAAAAAAAAAGAAAATCTTAAACTACAAATAAAAAAAATTATTGGACGTGCTGGATTGTGACACGTTGGTTTTAATTCGGACGCTTGCCCCCACAACTTTTCGCCAAAACAAGGAAGAAGAGGGGAAACCTTCTCTTTTGTTAATTACTTCTCTGTCGGACCCTTTTGCTGTGGTTCCTTGTGGTCCAAGAAAACCTTGTCAGGCTGCCCTCTTCTGCGGTTATTCTTCAATCTTCAAACTGCTTAGAAAAGAAGAAAAATCCCTCAATTGAAGACCTCTCCGTTCAAGATGGCTTAAGAAAAACGGTGGAAATATCCAGTGCATAAGCCAAGAAGGGCGTGGTCAAAGCACGCACACATTTTGGTCCCAAGAACTTTTGTATATGTAAACAAAAGTCAGAGCGATATTTGATGGGGAACTGGACTTGTGAAAGAAAGCAGATCCGCCAATTTCGGATGTGTAATGTTGTTAAGGCGGCCATCTGTAACACAACCGTCTCGCTTCCTGTATAATCACCCCAGTTTTTGATACAGGCTGTCCCATTGGCTGCTCTAGTGGTTCCAGCCAGCGTCGCCCGCCAGGATTGCTCCATTTTCAAACTCAAAACCCCCAAACTCCTCCCTGAGCTAAGAAAAGGGCGCGAATATATAGTTCGAAGCCGCCACCGTTAATTTTTATTTTTACAAAAAAGGCAACAATTGGAGCACCGGTGTGTGGTTTGTATGCATGTCTGTCCTTTTTAAAAGCAGTGAAAATTTGTTTGTCGGTGTATAGAGTTTGTGCTCATATTGAATTTGATGACTTTGGAAAGCCCAGCCTTTTTCTTGTCCGATCTCACACTCTTGTGAAAAACTGCAAAGTTTTTCCTTTTTACCCCCCAAATTCTTGTTATCTTTATATTAGCGCCGCTCTATGCTACTTTATGGAGTTATCTGCATTTGTAATCTTCCTTGTATCATTTCCCTTGAGCATAAGTTGTTAACCTGGACACGAGGAAATGTGGCATTATTAGTAGAATCTATAACAGATTGTTTGCAACTTGAAATGATCAAAGATAGTGTCTCTGGCTATCATTCCTTTGTCTTTCGGTTCAAGTGAAACAGCAAACTGCAGCAGATTAAAGTTGAAAAAGGGGGTAAAAATGATTAAAATATGAGACTTATTGTATATATATATAAATATTAAAAAAAACAAAATGTAAACTAGGAACAGTTGTGTATAAGGTCTATGGTGTTACAAGAACAACAACAAACAAAAAAAGAAAAGAATATTGTGACGCTTTTTGTTAACCAGATTACCTTAATTGCTGTGGGAAATGTGAGCAGAGCAAGCAAAGCTCTCCTTGATATCAAATGTTATCAGATTTTTTTTTTGGCGCTCGTAATTGTATACGTTATATACAAATCCCCCGCGAATAACGTGCAGCTGTGAACATGGAAAACACCACCACACTCTCTTTCCTGATTGTAAGTGTGAATTGTTAGCGTGTGATGGGGAAAATGGCAGTTTTTCGTTGTATCCTTCCCTACCAAAAAAACAAAAACATAAAAAAATTAAGTCCCCAAATCCACCGCCATGATGAGCTTGTGTGCCGCGCGCGCCAACCGCAGTACGCCGACGTCTTATTAGCAGCATCGTATTACTACCTACTTAATTGTGTGTTGCATCTCCTCCCTGGAAAAAGTACCCTCCTGTTATATTTCCTCCATTCTTTAGCGTGTCGTTGTGTTCGTGATACTTGTCTCCATATTCATTATAACCTCTCCTCCCTAAGAGTTGAACTCACCGTTTTCAAAAAGCATGTAAAAATAAGCGTTGGCAACACTTTGGTTGATCTTCCTTCGTGTGTCCGCAAGCCCTTCGTCTTTAGCATAAAATACATGTGTGAATAGCAAAAAGAAATCGACTTTCAATCATTAAATCAGCTATTCGTAATTTCGTGTAATCATATGCTTCTTAGGTTTCCTTAATCCATGGCCCACTGAATTGCACAAAGGTTCTGCGCTCTTTTCTGACTTGCTGAGAAATTGCGATTTAGAACAATTAGGGTTTTTCGGAACAACTGTGTATTTTTTTACCTTCTGTTTTTATTACAAAAAATAGGAACGCAACGTAGCGAATCTGATGCATAATTAAAGCTGCAGGGAGCGGATGTTGTATTTTATTCCATTTTTTTATTTTATTCTGAGACCGTATAAAGGATAATCAAAAGTAACGCTTGTGCGTCAAGTTTTGTAAGTCTGGTCCGTTCCTTAGAAGCCAAGGATAAAATAGTTTTGACTTTTGGAGTTTTTTAGCTTGCATGTTACATATTACGAGTCTAAAAGCTTATCTGGTCCTGTATTAATCATTTAATTTAGTCTTAATTCCTTAAGATTCGTTAGCATTATTACAACGGCTATTTCGCGGACTGCTCAAAGATAAACGTTTTATCAAAAAGTTATGACGATTGTAAATAACACAAGTGGCATAGCAAGCCATAAAGCTCCCCTCCAAAGCTTTTTCAAAGTTTATCATTTGTCTAGCTTTTTTTCTACTAGTCAAATCCAGCGAATTCCCTACTCTACCTACTTTCATCCTGGACCTACGGGGGAAAAACAAGAATTCAAATATTGCAGAGGGCAGCACGTGTCAGCGCCAAATGTCATTTTGTTTCTCTGTGGTAAGGCGAGTGATTTATTGGCACTAGAAAATGCCTTCGTGATCTAGCAATAATTCTGTGTTTTACCCAAGGTAATCACTGTTTCATACTCTTATTTCTTTTTAATTATCTTATTCCCTTCTTAACACTATCTTGTTAGATCGTTGTGTCGAAAAATAACTTCCATATTATGGCCTTGGGAACTGTCAAAAGTTTAGCAGTGCCAACTTGACTGTAAGGTGTAAGTGACCAAAAACAAACGATTTGTGTCCTTGTAGGATTGAAAACCCAAACTAGATCTTAAAAACTCACCAAAATGCATGACTCTAACGAGTAACAGAAGGGAAGAAGGAAAAGTAGGAGGTGAAACTTGACTGTGGTAGGTTAAATTGTTTACATCAAAATAGTTAACTAAAACAAGCCAAAAAGCGTGGCATTTTGAAGGCTTTTCTCGTTCCTTTTTGTCTTCTAGAAGAAAATAGTTGCCCGCCCAGCAGCCAAGGAGCCAGCTACTCTTTTTCATTGTTGTCTTGGCAGTGTTTTCACAGTCTCATTGTTGGGCTTTTGGGTGTGTTTGACCCGTAGCAATTGAAAGCTTGGCTGTATAGAAGATTAAAAGGAGTTAGGCCTATCAGTTTCAACAATGCCTTCACGTGGTGTTCCTTTGAATGATGTTATTTGCACCTTTTGGGAAGGAACAGCTTGTGGTGATGCCCCCTTCTTCTCCCAAAAGGAAAGAAGCTTCTGGGGTCTGACCCCCCACATTTTCTCAAACAAACAGTTTGGTTACGCCTATTCCCAAGTTGTGCACACCTCATGCACGCTAGTAATCAAAGAACTGACGCCAAATTGTTCCAGCATTCCAACACATGGCTTTCCTTTGTGGCACACCACGCACTCAGACAAAAGATTGCTTCCAAGGAGTTCAAAATTAGCTGCTTGAACCGCGCTTGCAACGTTTTTCTTGACTCTAGGTTGAGGATCATCAACAATACACGTTCCTCTTATGTGGGAGCTTGGGAGGAACGTGTTTATTGTGACTGTCTATTGTCGTGGATGAAAATTGTCTGTGATACCGCATTTTTTGGCTGGTTTCCCCCAATAGTTGGTTTGAACCATTTTCCATCAATTCCGGACCGAAAGTCCACTTTCCGCTCGCCTTTATTTAGTAAATATATATAGTTTTTCCCCTTTTTTGATTAGCCCCTTTATCCAGATAAAGCCTTCCTTTTTTGCATAGAATAGACATTAAGGAGCCTGAAAAGGTGGAGAAAAGATTGCCAGCCATGTAGTCAGGTTTTGATCGTGGCGTGTCCCATCCCACACAGAATCCTTTGAATCAAGCTGAGAAAGAGATTCCAATCCGGTTTGAGGTCTTTCGGCTTCTTCAGACGCCACTCATTAAGTTAAATCATGGTGCTGGGGGTCTAAGACATCGTGCCGCCCCTAGATCAAACACTCCAAACCCCAAACTATCTCTCTCTCTCTCTTTCACACACAAGTCTCTTCTCCAATGAAAGAGAATTGGAAAAGGATGCCTTTTGCGTTAACAAAAAGGTTTCTGGGCGCCTACCATCACTTTTTGGCCTTATCGTCTCTGCTTGTACAACCCAAAGAAACGATAACCCTTCCACACACAAAAAATCCCCCACCAAAAAGGAAAATTGGTCATAGATTAGCACACACACACAGTCATATAGATAGATAGGCCATCATAGACACCGCACATACAAACTATAAAACAAAAGTAAAGAAGAAGAGGCTATATCATATGCCTCATGCCAGAGATGAGCGATTAATTCATAGTCAAGGGCTGGGGCGTGAGGTTCTTCATAAAATACTAATGAAAAAAATAGTATACTAATCAAAGAGGCGAAAAAGGGATATAAGAACCCCGAAAAGAAGAAAGGGAAGATGGGCTATCAAAAGATACAAACCTTTTGCTTGGTCTTGGAGGTTTCTTCATAAGCGCCTTTGTCTATAAGAACTATGGTTAACATGGCATTGCTGCAACCTGATGGGGAACAAGATCAGAGATCATCATCTCAGCCCAAAATTTTTAGGGGGCATGGTTTTGATGGTGCAGTATAGACGCTTCCAAGTATAGGTTTTTTGGCGGTAAAAAATCCGTACAAAAAAGTAAAAATAAATTAAAAATAAAACGACCGCATGGCCTGGCAGGTCTGTTTTGGGTCAACCTCTCAAGAAGATGCTTATCGATCAGACGGATCAGGACTCCCTATGGTGCCCCGTTCGTTTTTATTTGGATTGGCTTCAATGGGAAGAAATAACCTTCTTTTCGCTTCTTGTGCCTTCTTTGAGGTGCCTAAGAAGTCCAGGACGTATAGAGAGAGAGAGAACCACGTGAAAAGGAGGTTTGCTCAAGGAAGCCTATGATTAGCCAAAAGGTCTTGCTTATGAAGCACTACCTACAAAGCTCTTAACAAACACAACACACACAAAACCTTTAAACCAAAACGTCGTTTGCAACTTCCACTTGATTAGCATGCCGAGAGTTATAGCTTTTTCGGGAGAACTTTTTTAAAACATCCCAAAAGAAGAAAGAGGGGTTCTCTTCGGTAATGCTATAGCTTCGATTTTATATTTATTGATGCGCTTTCCAACACTCCATCGTCTCCGTTCCTTTTGTCTTATGGATACCATTGTTGGGTTTAGCGGGGACCGGATAACCCGCAGTCGACTCCAACATATTTTTTTGCAACCTCCTCGCATTCCTTCTGGTTACAATTACTTAACAATAGTTCCAGCTCCGCCCCTTTTGCTTTCGGAAAAACTTTTAAAATTCGGGGAGCATTGTAATAAAAGAAAAGCCAGCGACTTTTCGTTTTGTTTCTCATCTTGTTTGGTACGTGGTGCGAGCATAATACATAATAGCAACACAACAAAAGCCTTCTTTGGAAAATGGCAAGACGAGACGGATCTATGCGTGGCATACCAAATACCAAGTTCGAATTCTTGAAACGGGAGAGAGCTCCCTTTTCGCTCTTTGCTGATGGATCTTTCTGTCTTATTAACTTTCTCAATGGGAAGCGCAATTATATGCAAACTTGTTGAGAGCTGTTGAACCAGTCAATGGCAAGTATATTGTATGTTGTAAAAGGTTTTTCGCAACTGTATGTAATATGAAACTCGGTATTTTGGCGCCCAAAGGGAGCATTCATGGGGCTTCATTCGTATGCAAATGAGGCCCCTCCTGTGTGTGTTTTCTCATTAAAAGGGGGGGAGAGTGCGACGTGGGTGGGCCTTCGGCCCTCAATTTCAGTTTTAAATGTATAAACGGCCATGCTAAGTCGACTGTTTCTTCAAATGCTGGCGCTAGGAGCGCAAAAACGTTCCATTTCAATTCAAATTTGTTCAAAGTGTTCACATTTTTCTCTGGAGCCAAAAATGGATTCTACTGTACTATAAAATTAGCCTTTGTCCTTTTGAGGTGTTAACGCTACTAATGATTAAGCTAGATTTAACATTAGAGTGAAGTGAAGTAACTATATTCAGCGTTATTTTTATTCATTTAAATTCTATGGAAGGCTTGTGAACTTATCTTAGATATACTTATTGAAACATTAAAGCTAGTTTACGACATTCTAATTAGTTTTTAGTCAAACTCTAACCTTCGTAATGACTTCAAATAATCTCACATTTTAATCGTTGTTAGATAATCATTAGCAGTAATAATGGCAAACAAGTTAGTTTCGAAGATTCGAATGATTGTACCCTACTGTATTTGTAGCAAAGCGTCCATGTCAACGAAATCTATCTAGACAGTCTAATTAATCATTAAATATATCTATAATTTTTTAAATTGAAAGCTCGAAGTAAGATTTGCGTATTATTTTAAGGTTAATATAAGAATTCATGTATCTATTTATTTAAGAATATGTGTTCCAGTTTCAACACTTTAATAATTATTAACTCAACATCGAACATTCTAGTGATCCTTAGCTGTTCTTTAACGTTTTGGTGATTATTAATCTCTTCTTCGACATTCTTAATATCTATTAAGTTAGTAGACTAGTTTGTTCAAACACTGAGGTCATTTTCACTTCAAAATGTATTCATAAGTTAAGGAAAAAACTTGGTTCTGTCGATGTGGCAAGGTCCTGGGATCACTAAAGGGTAAGCTAATTAGTCAATGATGGCGTAATGCAGGTAAGGTTGTATATTGTTAGGGTGGTAGATTTGGGGAGAAAGGGGGAGATAAGCTACCAGGCAAACTGAATTGAAGGCGAAAAAAGTGCATCTTGTATGCCGCGGTTTTGAGTTTCCATCCACTTTCCAAGCGAACCCCCCCAAAGAGGGCTAATGAAGACGTAGTGTATAGAGCCGAACACTAACCCAAAAAGTCTTGGCTAAATAATCCTTCATCAAGCCAAAATAGGAGACCTTACTCTGAGAGTCTTGTAAAAATTACAACTTTACAAGAAGAACCGAAAATGAACTTTTTTTTAAAAAAAAGGCTCTACATATAACAGGCTAGCATGCTATGCAAGAACATGAGTATATAAAGGATATGTAAGTTTGTGATAGTTAAAAGGAGCCGTATCCAATCGAAATGTGAGATACATGTTATACATGTTGTCTCTTTCGAGGATATGACAACCCTGCACGGTTGTCAGAGGAAGTCATTGCCCAGAAAATATTACAAAGTACCACAAAAGTGAACAACAGTATTACCTGTGTGTTACAGATTGCTCCAAAGCCACACAATATCAAACAAAAGTTCTAGAGGGATCATTAACGCTAAAAAGGAAGCCATTCTTTCCGGTCGACAGTCTTAAAACGGTTAAAAACTTACAAAGTGTATCAAACTATAGTAAACGCTGCTGTGAGTATGTTACTTACCAGACGCGCGGTTTGCCTAGAAATCCAAAACTTGGCCTAAGCTCTCTCTCCGAAGATATATTTTTATAGCAGGCTTATCTTAGGGTAATTTGCTTGTATATATTTTTTTAAAGAATCCAATCCTTTTTTTATGTGTTTGTACTTAGGAAAAAAATTCGTAGAAAGTCGAGCGTGTGTTAAGGAAAAAAAGCTTTTTGGTGTGTGACATCGGAGCAAGATGCATGATGCAGCATGCAGGATTCATAATGAGCCACCAGAACCGCATAAGATAATCATGGTCTCGGGCATTAAGCAAGGATAGCGTTTTTTTTTCAATTTTTTTTTTTAGAGTGAGGAAAAATGGAAATGCTGTCACTTTTAGTTGAGAACCAGCAGCTCCCCAACAGAAGACAATATGCATACATATCTAAGCAGGCGTTATGGTAAAAAAAAATTATATCGTATCGAGCGTGTCTTCCCATGCTAGCACATGTGACATGCCCAAGAATTTAAGCAAGCGTATCACATGCTCAACCAGCATCCCAACTTTTAATGTGTCAACTTTCAATGAACGCTGCTGCATCAATGATTTAACCCATTCGCCTGTTGTCGGATTTCCAAGCTTCCCTGAACCCTTTTTTTCTTTTTCTTTCTAAAAACAATGGGTCTTATATGTGTCTCTTTAGCTTGCTTTAGGTTGCTTTAGGTCGCGTTTGCGAGCGTTTATATTCGCTAGCACTTTTCAGGTTTGGTTGCGCTCCTGCTAATGCTTAATTAGCGCCAGACACTGAAGCCTTCTTCCGAAACTTTTCTGGGGGAGGGGGAAATATAAAGTAGACTATCTCTTGTGCATTGTAGTTCAGCTTTATATTAGTTCCCCTTCGAAAAGCTTGAACACGAACACACGCCTTTCTATAAAAGCACGCGAAATTTTCGAAAGATCCCAACAATGAAAATGGGTGCACGGGGGACACAGTTGGACTGGTTTAGACACAACGCCATTTAAAGCGTTAAGGATTTTCAGTCAGGTTTTTTCATTGTTGGCTGCCAAAATTGGGGTGGTGGGAATGGGTGGAGGGAAGGAACGTTAAAAGAATTTGTCATGACAACTGACTATATGCTACACAACATTTGCCAGCGAGAGGTTCTCGTGTGCCTTTCCCAGCAATCCTATTGGATCCTTTTTTTAAGCTTCACACGCGTTTTTCATTTTTCAACGAACCCCCCCCCCCCCGCTCACAATAGAATTATACCCTACCTATCCCCCCCTACAGATGCTGATTATGCATGCAAACGCGTTAGCTGAGCTGTACCAACCACCAAGGCAACAAACAATCGCAGCGGGGCTGGACAGTCACGCTCGCCTACGTATTTACAACAGCAAAGTCTTTGAAAGCCCGCCTTTTCTTTAAAAATAGGAATAAAAAATAGAATAAATAAGTAGCATTAATAAATCGACGCCGGATAAAAATGTAACGAAAATCATTAAGTGTATTTTTAGTTTGGAGAAAAAGGAGTCGGAGCTGTTTTTTGGAACATTTTTGGAAATGAAGCTAGCTAGTTTACTTTATTGATCAAACTGCATTTCGTTAAGGAACTGTAGAATACTGTGTGACAAAAGACATCAGAGACCAACGGAAATTGAGAAGCAACATTTGATACAGCCCATACGGCTTCCAAGTTTGACCCACGCTTGATCCTTTGAGTCTAAAGCGCAACCTTAGAAGGTGATTTTTTATTTATTTTTTGAGAAAGAGAAGGAGGCGGTTGAAAGTTTGAATTATCCAATGTTGCAAAGAATATCCAATGTCCCCTTTTTTAAGAAGTGAAAAAGGGACGACACAAGACGATATACTAGTCGACCCGACACGACAGTCGCGACAGCAGGGTTGCAGGTCTTCCGGGGTCCAGGCACAGGATCAGATATGCGAAGAAATGCTGCTATTTAACGTAAAGGCGTACTGTACAAAGTAGCGTATCGCGATACGTTTTGAATGGAAAGCCAAAGAAGCAAAAGGAAATGCCAAATGTTTTGGATGGAAAAAAGGCGGAGTTCTTGGACAAGTTTCGGGTTACCCAAGGCTGATCAGGTTGCATTCAGCCCCAAAACTGGACTGTCAAGTCAATCTGAAAGGGATAACGTGAACAGTTCATATCAGAAATGCCGCTGAAGCTTGTAAGTTTTTTCTGTTCTTCTGGCTGCAAATAGAAGGAATTCAGAGAGCTAGAGAGAGAAAATTCCAAGAAAATGCGGTTTGAAACTGTCCAGACACTTTTTAAACCGATTTTTTTTTCCTTTCTGAAGATTCTTATTATTTGGTACGAAACTATATTGTATTGTATCTCGCTCCCCAGCCAAAGATGCGTGCAAGTGAAAAATGATCCTCTTTTTTAACCTGTCAGACGGCGATAACCCAAGCCGTCATTTCACATTGTTCTTCCACCGTTTGATTATCAAAAGCTTTCCTCAATTTCTTGTCTATTTTCTTCTATTTAATTTCTCAAAAAAATCAGAGTTTCAATGTTGCAACCATTTCAGGCCCATTTGGTCCGCAGGGCAGTTTAATACAATTGAAATATAGGTTTTATTTCCAATTTGGTTCACTGAGTCCTGTATTAGAATGATTCTCGATTCAATGATTCTTACATTTCTATACATAGAAAATTATGTGTTGGGCCGAGATTGTGGTAGAGCGAGATGGCGCAGCGCAACAATGAAAGTGGTGGGAAAAACCTCTTTGTAAATTTTGGGGGATGCTTATTATTGGTCTACACACAATTTAAGAATTGCAAGAGAGGGAAAGAGCACCAAGCCAAGCAATCTGTCAGGTGTTGTTCGCGCTCCTGCTGCGTAGACCACGGCATGGAGTCGAGAGGGTCTTCCTTTGACAGGCTTCTGGGATGCCGCACGCAACAGTGTCGAAGAAACAACATAATAGGCGCATCATATGCTTTATTTCTCAAGCATCATATGCTTTGCACTGACCATACCCCCCAAGACAGTGGTTTAATGTGTTATACATATATATGCGTATGTGGATGTGTGTGTTGAAGTAAGTAAAGATAGAATAGGACCAGGGCCGACCGCCTTTTTTTCATGTTTAAAAGCATAGCGGCATCTTTGTTTGCCTTTTGAGCCTGCGAGGCTCCTCTGGCATGGCGGGAAACAGGACGTCCTGCAGATACATCACTTTTTTGGCCGTTGTTAAAGAGAGAAAGAGAGGGATAGAGAGAGGAGAAGTTGGTCGGGCCCCTTCTTTTCGTCCTTCATCGTGCTCATGTGGTCATTTTGCATTGCGCTATATACATCCTAATTATCCTAGTTTATTATTACTTTCGCCTCGCTCTGCAACTGCTCCGCTAGCGACTCCAAGGGTTAGGGAGATTCGCTTACATGTTTAGGCGTCTGTACACTTCCAAGTGACTGCTTGTTAGTTGTTAGATTCTTCAGTTAGTCTTTAAAAAAAATAAGAAAAACAGTAACTTCCCCCCCCCATCTTCTAGTTTTTAATCGTATACGATATATACCCGCTAAATTTATAGAATCTGCAGCTAAACAGACTACTTCCTTTCCAGGGAATCTATGCGAGTCGAGCATATTGTTAAAACTACACTACCAGAGCTCCAGGATGATGAATTTACCTTCGGAAAGGGGACTTATGCCTTCTTAAAGATGATCNAAAGATGATTTCCCTCTTCTACGAATGATTTTGGACCGTTTTAAAGGTGATTTGACCTTTTTAAGAAGGAAGTTCACTTTCTGTAAGCTGAATTCGCCTTCCTAAAGATTACTTAAACTTCCATAGACGTGAGTTTACAATTTTATTGATGAATTTGACTTCGTGTAGACGGTCTCTCCTTTGTTAAGAGATTTTCAGCTTCGTATAGTCATGATTTTCGTGTCACTAAAGACGATTTTACCTTCTTTAAGTTGTAAGTCACTTTCTTTAAGCTGAATCCGCCTTGCGAAAGACTGTCACTTCCAAGTTATAATGTCAACTTCCTGCAGATGAGTTTCGCAGTTTTAGAGACGAATTTGACTTCTTGGAGTGTAGGTTAATTTCACCTTGCTAAGGATAAGTTTTTGCCTTATTGAAGATAATTGCATCTTCCTAATAACAGTTTCCCTGCCAAGTGGTGACTTAACCTTCATAAGATAAGCTTTATTTTTTAAAGCATAACTTCGCCTTTCTAAAAGGTAAAATGCACATTCCTAGCCTAAGTCAATTTTACGAATCTTCCTTTTGCGTGTCCTCTGAATTGGATGGGGTTCCATAGCGTATAATTTTCCGTCATCAAACGCGGTGACGAAGCATTCTGTTTTTCAAGCTTGCTGGTGTGGTGACTTTTTCTTGAGGGTGAAGTATCTGTTAAGCTTATGTTCTAATGGGGTCAAACCTTTGCCAAGTTTTACGGTTTGCGGTAGTTATATGCAGTATTGATTAGCTTCCATTTCCCCCATTGAAATCGAGCAAATCTGCTGTCCTTTTAACTTTCACCCTGGAAAAAGTTAATAAAATCCGCTCTACTTGGGATAGGTTTTGTCAGCATTCTTTTGCCCTGGCATACCACAATAGTTTTGCTTAAGCCATAAACACTCCTCAAGTTGACGTGTGAGAATTCTAGTTCGGGCGCTGTAATTATTAGGTAGAATGATACACACGCGCAAAAAAGGGGAACTTTGTGTTTTTTCAACCTTAGTTACAGTCTCTGTGCAAATAGATGTAATCCGTTTGGACTCTGGAACTAATTAACAATTTGTTAAGGACACAAAAAGGATAGTTTCTTATACTCTATTTTGCTTTGCGGTAATGGATGATTGTGGAAATGTTTGGCAATTTTTGCTGCAGTCTCTCACGCTATGTAAAGAGAACGAAAAAGAAAGAGAGAGAGAGAAGTGAAGAAAAGAAATTGAATAAAAGCTTTATGTTTATGTTTGTTTAACATGGAATTTTGCTGTGGCTATTTGGGTGGCTATGGGGCTTCCATAAAACAACATTGCACGGGATATATAGTATTCTCCAGTAGATGAGAGGTTTTCCGAAAGCCCTCAGAAAAGGGGTTAATTTGAAAAAGAAATTTAAACCTTTCGCTGGCGCACCCTTTTCCTATGGATTTATAATATTATATAGCTCTCTGTGTTGTATTAGCCAAGGGAAACTCTCGGGGTGTGTTTTTCGGAAGAATCATTGGTTAATTAGAGGCTGTAAGTTGGCATAAAAACGCGGTAGGTAACTATGTAAACGGTGGGAACGTCAAGGTGCATTAGACTTAATGACGTTTTGTGCTTAGCTATGTAGCAAAAGCACCCAAAACATGAGAAAACATTCTAATGAAAAAGTACCTTTTTGGGGTGTTAACACAGCAAGCATTCGTAACAGTAATCCTCACATTTTCCCTTTACTTTATTTCAGAATTTTGACCAGAAATTACTTCCACCAACTCCCTCAAAATGGGATCATCATATTACCCTTTTTTGGTTCTAAACCTAGAATGTCTGCTATGAAATTTTTATGCAATAAAATTGCGTTATAGAGTTTCCACAATTGAATATTAAATAAATTAATTATGCTTAAAATTTGCTTGCTACTTTAAAACACGTTAGAGTTTACGATTTAAGAATTGGCAAATTAAACAATTCGTGTTCATGATGCAATGAAAATTTATTGTATTTGTTTTGTAATTTGAGTCCTTAGTACTGTAATGTTCTAATTCTTACACTGCACGTATGCTCCTTTTAATAAGCGTTTAATTTGAATGAATAAGAAGGGAAGAATTGTAATATAGTCATTTTACGATTTCAAGCTTCTAAAGTTACGAAAATATAGTAATAACTTAGGAATTTTCTTGTAATAAATACAATTAACCTTATTTTAAAATTACTGTAAATTTATGAGCACGGTTAAGAGGATAGTTATTTATATCTTTGAAGTTTTGGAAGTCCGGAAGGTTCTAATTTGAATCTTATAAAGGTTTCCAAAGTGGATAAGGATAAAGCTTTTTGATTGGTCTCAGCAGTTGGTCTGTGCGTTTTCCAAGGAACATTTAAATCATTGTAATATGTATGTATGTATGTATGTATGCCCAAGCTTTGCAATTAACAGAAAGGGGACCAGATGAGTTTATAGGCCTCTGGAGTTGGTATAGAAACAGTTGATGGTTTTGGTAGTTGGGAGCACAAAAGTTGGCTTTCAAGAAGTTTGGCCAACAAAAGCTAAAAGGTGGCAGAGGGGCCTTTTTTCTTTTCTCTTGCCGAGTTCATCAAGGCAAAAGCTCATATTGCCTCCCTACAGGGGTTCCCAGCATCCCTGCTACGTTTGGGGAGACCCCCAGAATCTTCTCCTTATTTGCGGCACATCACTTTGGGTCCTTATGGAAAAAACCATGGAAAAGATGTTATATTGCCTGTACAACAATTATCAAGGTCCCAGGTGAAGTTCATCCAAGCTATAGTTTTTAAAAACTCAAGCCACTTGCGAGCCAATACTTTATACAGTATTGCCTAGCTAGTATAGGCTGGAGCCCTAAGATATGGTTAACCAAGAAACGCAATCTTCAAACATCAGCCAATCTTCGTTCGAAAACGTGATTGGGCTCCTTTAAACGAGTTTGTCTTTTTTACAACTCCCTATACGTAAAGCAAGAACAATCCCCAAAGAGTTGAAAATCGCGTTTGAAAATATTGGTCTTAAACCCATGTTGCCTGTAATTAAGGCGCGGTCAACCGTGTCCCCACAATAGACAACACAAAACTTTAAACGTGAACAAATAACCCATATTTTCCTAAAACGAAGTGCCCCATGCACAACTTTTCCTTACTGTCCAATGTTATTTTCTTTTCAAGGGTTGGGATTTTTAGAACCCTCTACAGGTTTGGGTTGAATTACAATTTTCTTGAGATTTCGTGGTCAAGTTGCCGTTTTTTAGGTTTTTGCTTGAATTAAAACCTTGAAATAGTGTTTTAGTTACATTATGTTTGTCGGATTTTGTTTGACTTATTTTAGTTTGATCTTTGGTTTCTTTTCGATTGGTTTGGAGTTTTAGAGCTGCTAGACAGTTTAGAGCCAAAGTAGTGTCTGTCTGGTGCCAAATAACGGATCGATGTCATGTCTACTATTCTTTTTCTTCTTCTAATTATTTTGCCTTCAAATTTGTACACGGTAATTTGATGCTCTAATTGGATCAAATGATGATGGCTGGAAGCTCAGCAGGTTACCTAATTTTGGGGCAGTCTTTATAGGCCTGCTAAAACGTCTCTTTTTAGCTAAAAACCTTTCTTTTTCATGTGTTTCTTTAAATCTGTTTGGGTGGGAAGTTTCCATGACGACGGTTTTGTGACGCTTTTGCCTCGCTTTTGTGGTAATTATGCAAAGTATTTGGGAATGTGAGACCCCGGGGGTTTTGTTAAGGGGGAAATTGGTACATTCTTGCCAGCCCACTCTGATTGTTGCGGGGGCACACGGGCCATAGCAGTATACATCCCTAGTAGTTATCGTTACTATATAGTTCCTTCTACGTGTGAGGAAATGGCATTGTCAAGATAGGAAGGATATGGTTTAACTACTAGGATTACCTTGTTACAAAGCACAGGTTTTGGAGCCAAAAAGATGAATAGCTCCCAAACTTGTGCTTCCTATATTCCAAATAACCCCCTTTTGGGCCTTTTTTGAATATAGAGTTCTGGGTTATGATTAGGGCCTTTTTTTGGCAATTCTTCCTATGATTGTTGCTATGTTATAGTCCTGTTTCATCCCAATTTTCCCTGGTTGGGGGGCTGAGAAACAATGCTGGGCATCTCTGTTAATAAGATTGGTATCGCATATTTTCAAAGTTTGCTTCAGTTACAAAAGGGTTCAATTCGGTAAACCTCCCCTAACCCAATTCTCTCTTGGAGGAAATTCCGCCTCCGTCATCAAGTCCCACTTCGCACCCTATCATTCCGAAATAGTTTGCATAGACCATAACGAATTGACTGGGCGAGTGTACAATAGTCTTATTTTCACGTGTTTGCCTTCTAAGCCTTCGTGAATTGCAAGCTCTTGAAAAACGTTCGAACACGCTGTGCGAATTCTCCCCCAACAGTGAAAAACCTTCGATTTGGTATAGGAAGGGAGAGGGGGGAAAGTGTAACAGTACAGTAAACTCAGCACGCTGCATAGCACGCCTTTCTTTCAAAAAACGTTCGCTGGAGACACGTTTAGTCATCGGCACTATGGGTGTTTGCGCACGAGCGAACGTTTTGGCAAGCTCCGAAACGTTCATTTTTGTCTTGAGGGGCGCGTTTGGATAAGCTTGGATAGCAACAAGAAAAAGGCTTGTCAGCATAGTTTGAGCGACTGTGTCGAGTTTAGTGTATGCGTGTTTATAAGAAGAGTGAACTTTTTAAGATTCCGGTAAGCTTTTCGGGGGTTATTTTCTTTATTTTTGTTGCATAGTAAGGAAAGCTAAAAGTGTTTGCGTATACAGTTTTTGTATAACCTTCCAAAAATATGTTCCAAATTTATGCAACTCAACTGTGGGCTTAGGATAATGGGTTTTATGGGTTAAGATATGGAATGATTTGCATTGCATTAAAGTTAGTTTATCGGTCACTTATTCTCGTGATCGCTGCATCTACATCTCCTAAAGTAGCTTCCCCTTCGCTTTTAATGTATCAAGAAACTTGTGAAAGCTTATTTTGCAAAAAAAATACCCTTGGGGACTTTTATATTTGGCCCTTTGCTTGATGCGTGTGTTGCTGTTGTGTGTAGTATATCGAACGAGGCAAAACAATCAGAGCACCATGGGAGGTCAAATTGGTTATTCCTTTGTTGCAAACCCAACCAAACGGAAAACGTCCTTATAGTCAAGATATGATAGACTTATGGACGTCTTGTGCAAGCCTTAGCAATTGGGTATAGGAAGCCACACTTACAAGGAGGAACCTTGTTACATACTCACGAGTCGTGACAACCCCGACTTTCCTACTCAATGAATCACTAAAAAAAATAGCAAAAGAAATAAAAACGAAACTCGCCAAGTTGGCGTTTTTTGGGGAGCCTTTTTTGTTTCAATGCCAACAGCTTTCAGCAAGCATTACATTGTTTAGGATAATTGCAGTGGACTGTGACTATATCTTTCACACTTTGAGAGACTTATAATAGTTGGCTTACATTCTGTCAAAGACGTATAATATGATTTGAGAGTAATCTTGCCCTCTCTAAGACAAATTAAGACACAAAACGACAGGAAAGGACAAAATGAGACGGTGAATATAGGAAAAACAAGCGACACAAGAAAAAACTGCTAAGGTTAAGCAGTTTAAAATGTGATTGGTCATAGCAGCCATAACTGGATGAACTGAATGAATCGGAATGAAATGGATGAACTAGATGAAATGGCTGCAATGGATCAAGTGGACACGAACTGTAGAGTTCACAACAATGAACCAATGTTCCTTGTTGGGCATTCAAGTCTCCTCCTGCTGTGCGGCTCATTTCAGCCAAACTAGGGGGGATGGGCTTTTAGATGATGCTTTACAATGATGACTAAAGGTGTGTCACCACAGGGGTTTCTACTTCTCCCAGTTTCCTTTTTTGTTTGAGATGTTTTAGATGTTCTATAACACTACACTACAAAAAGAAAACAGTAAAAATAAAAAAAAGTTGGAGGTTAATTTATTGGGAGCTTCCCTTGTCTAACTCTTCGGGACTGCTGAAAGGATTTAGAAATGGGGGCCCATCATCATTGGCGATCGTGCCCCTCTCCTGCTTATAGACTTCTTCTTTTTAGTTTTATTTTATTTTATTTTATGTACCTGTTCCTCTACTGTCTGTCTGTAAGGGAGGTATAGGGCTGCTGGTTTCTTAACAGTTAGAAGTTTATACATCGAAACAAAAAGAAAAGAGTGAGAAATGGTTCATTTGTTAAGGCGTTTTCCTTTTCTTGTTCATATTGGTAGTTGCAACCTTTTGTGCGTTCGGGATCGTGGTCTCTCCTCTCTCGTATATTTTTTATTTCAACTGGTAATTGGGAGGACTTCTCTTTTCATTTCGTGAATAATTTTGTTCCAACTATTTTATTTTATTATTCTTCAAGTGTAGTTTAGTTTCAACTCTTGTTTTCATGGTGATATAAGCGATGGTGATCTTGGGTTTTGTGGGGTTCTGCTGCCGTTGCCGCTGCTGCAGTGGCAATGACGGGCGATGATGATGATGGTCTTTTGTTGTAAAAGCGTGCATCTTTCTGTATATATATATAAATACATGAGAGAAGAGAGAAAGAGAAGGCAAAAGGTTCCGTGTGGTGAGACCGGCGCCAGTTGGTCATTTCCCGGGGAACAAAAGATGCTGTAAATGACTTTTTGGGGGCTTTTGCTCTCCGCTGTGCTTCCAAAGTTCTTCCTCGCCATGGAACTGCTTGTGGCTGGGGCTCTCTGTTGTTTAACATGGTTGGCATTGAAAGAAAGAGAGAATGCCGAATAAGAAACCGGCTGTATGTATGCCTTATAGATCCCCCAAGATCTAACTGTTTGATAACTAATCCCACTTGCTTCTTGAGCTTCTGTTTCTCGCAGTAAGATCTCGACTTGCGCCTTAATGGTACCGCTGAGTTGCATTGTTTCGCCCGCAACTTGTTTTTTTTTTTTTCGTTTTCTTTTTCAACTTGTCTTGTTCTTTAATTTTTTCCTTTTTTTTTCAAACTGGACCCTACGGGGTCCCGTATGGAACTTGGGGAGTTTAGAACAAACTGAGCTCAGACCAGACTCTTCCCAACTTGCTTCTGGTTCTGTTTGCTACTACTCACACACAAAAAAAAAAATAATGAAAGAAAATCATAAAAATAAAAGAGAGTCAGCGCAACAAGCGGTCCACTACACTTCCAAAAGACTTCCAAATGATAACGAGAGGAAAACCACTGTGTTGGCAATCACAGTCCCAACTAAAAATATTAACTACTCTCCAAACCTTTCCCTTTAACCATGGTTAATGGTTAATTACCTCTTCTTTCTTTCTTTTTCTTCTTCCAAAAATAAAATACGAAAATAGTCAGAAAAATAAGAGCCAGATCACTAGAAATAGTCACAAATATTATTTAAAAACTAGAACAATGAATTAAAATATATTGCAAAAAGTAAAAATAAGAATTTCAAATAATATTCAAAAATGATAACAGTAAATTACGAATAATATCCCAACTCCTAACTTAAAATAAATTCAAGAATGGAAAATTCATTAACTTTATTGAAGATTCCTTGGCTATAGAATGGGAATTGTAGCAATTACAGGCAGTTAAAAAAATCGAGTTTTGGGCTTTGACTCTATTGAAATATATTCCAGTCGGGAAAAAGATTAAAGAGATGGGTGTTAGGCGCTAAGAGTCAGCTATTGGAATAGAGCATGGATGAAAATGATGGAAATGGATGACTCGGCTATAAAAGGGCGGGAAATTAGGGTCGCATGACAGATCTGGTTGCATAGCCAACGAGAAATAAACAGTCAAGTTTTTTTGGATTTATTCAGATCTGCCGTAAATGGTACGAATTTGGGTAACGTTATGCAAATAAGTGTTTTTTCCCCATTTTTCTTTTTTTCTTTTTTTAAGAGGAATATGCGAGCTGGACTTTGCACTTGTGCCGCTTTGAAAAATGAACAGAGGGTGGGGATATGCTTGATTATTGCGCGAGTTTGGATTTCAGCTTGATTGAGCATTGCTTCTTAAGTTTCCTTTTCTTTGGGGGGAGAGGGTGGTTCGTTTTTTCTTCTTCTTTTCTTCTTTAGTCTTCATCCCTTGGCAAAAACCCGATCCTTGACTGCGGTTTGATGTAATATGCGCATCGGTTATTAGAACGGAAGTGGTAGCAAAAAATGATTCATTAAACAGGCTGAATGGAGACTTTTTCTTCTTCTCCCTTAAAGTCTTCAACACTTGAACAATCACCATCAACCCTTCACAACCCCCTTTTCTATCTTAAACAAAAGCGTTCGGGAAAATATATCCCTTGATCCAAGTTTTTTTAATTTCATATTTTTTTCTTAGACATAAACAGGTATTATATATAACCCAGATGTGGTGGTAGAGTATAGATTCTCTGCGCTGTTTTTCTGCATCCTGTCTTTGTTTTCTAAAACAATCATATTGAATTTCCTCGAAAAGTTACCTTAACATTTTCTCCCAAAAAAATATTCCATTTTCCCCTAAACTGCGTTACTTTCTAAAACCTTCTTAAGAAGCGTTGTTCACTTTACAAAAAAACCGAAATGTGCAAGAATTTGTAAAAAAAAAAAAAAAAAAATGATAAGGGGTCTAATTTGAACAGTGCGTCCTGCAGGCTTTTTATTTATCTTGTTGCCGCCAAGAGGTGTCATAACATGTATAAATGCGCCACTAAGGGCCGCCATCAAAAACTCGCTTTTTATTTCTTGTAAGAATAAAAAAAAAAAATTTAAGATGCAGAAATTTTTTTTTGGATACATTTTCCGAGTCGTTCTGCGGGATGCGTGTGGCCCACAAGGAAGAGCCAAAAGAAGTCAACAAGACAGAGAGGGAATCTAATTGTGGCGTCTCACGGCGCGTCTGCATGCATTAAAGTCATTCCGAAAGCCTACGTAACGAAACTATTTACAAAAGAGAAAAGCAGAGGCCCACCTAGAGCGTTTCTAATGAGTACCGGCTCATGTCCACGTACTCTACACACTTATATGCTTCCTATGTCTTTGCAAAGGTGAGAGTTTAGTTTAACTTAGTCGAGCTTAGTTTGGATAATTTGTATGCTATAGAAGTCGCATTTTTTGGGGACAATTTTCGGAATGATATGCGTGGAGGTGTGTCGAAACATACGCCAGGAGGTATTTTAGATTCTTTTAGAAAAAATTTAGACAGAACGTTAACCTTTCTTGAGGACGGGAAGAAAAAATACCTTCTTTCACCATAACATTTACTAAAAGCCACAAAAAAAATCATTGCTTAAAAAAATAGTGAAAAAAAATCTAATTTCTAGTGACACTTTTCTCTCCGTCGTGCGTGGAGTAGTAATTAAGCCATCAGATAAGGAAAATGTTCAAGAAAATAGGGTCACGTGGCTTTCTGGCGTCACAGGCGTATCAAAATTCCCCCTGCCGGAGCTTGATTTTAAGGGAAGACCCAAGTAAACGTAAGGGCCAACGCCAGATCACGGCACGTCCGTGACGTCATGAACGAAAGTTGGCGTGCTAATAACACATGAACGGCTAATCCGAAAAAATTGCAACAAAATTCGTCGTTCTTAGGTCTACACAAGCATCGTGCAAAAATTGGAACATGAGACTTTGGCCGGTTATCGCCCTTTTTAAATAAAGGGAATGAGAGAAGAGTTGAAATGGGATTTTAATGCTAATTCCCTTAACAGGGGCACGCTTTGTTTAAAAAATAAGAAAGGAAAAAGGTAAAGCAAGGGAGGTATACTTTAGGAACACATGAAAACATAAACACGTTATGCCTAATGTGGCAAGAAATCTTGCGGTTCTAATGACTTTTGTCCGTAACAAACATTAAGGAAAAGAAAAAAGCCACCGTAGTTAATTGTTCTTAACACTGTTTTTAACACTCACATTCGCGCCCGTTTCCATGCCTACTTAAATGGCTATTTCATTTGGACCTGCGCGTTATGTGTTCCCCTTTTTCTCATTGTTGCCGGGAATTATCATATAAAAGCCCAAACTCCCATAACAGTCATAAAGCAAAAGCACATCAACAAAGAACAAATAAAATGCCTTTTTTGAGGGGAAGAGAAGGAAAACCGGAAACCAGTGTTGTAAATTACAACGTTAATTTGGTTTGAAGATTAAAAAACAAAATAAAATTTCGAAAAGAATGCACATAATATTTTTTTTTGCATTTTCTTTAAAAAAAGACCACAATTGGAAGGAAAGTTATGACGCTTAACGAGCTCGAATCAAATCTCAATGGCATCTTTTTTTTTTGGGGGGGGGGATTTTAAAAAAAAAAAAATTCAGGGGGTTGGGAGAACCAAAAGGTAAACTAATTCAAAGTTGGGAACGACGACTAGACGAGACGCTTAATTTGAAAAAAGCTGTTTAAACGCATTTTTTAATAGCTTTTGTCGCGCCTAAAAGGGACGAATTGTCTGGTTTGTGTGTAAGGAAATGCCTTCATTATGATTCCCACAAGTT
>JAGJRP010000318.1:0-59658 GCA_022832235.1 Lepidurus couesii | reverse complement strand
TTGTGTATGTTGACATAAACGACACTCCAGTGTGCACCAGGCTTTAGGTATAGGGTTCTCAACACGATATCCCTTCTACTTTTCCAGTCAATTAAAGGAATTGGTCATTCAATTGAGTAACCTGCTCATTTATTTTACTGGAGAGTTTAGAAGGGATTTCTCTACGCGTAGTAGTAGGCTGGAAATGTCAGGATTGGTCAAAAGGCCGTAAAAGCAATGTCACTGGTCAATATGCAAAGACCATGTAGCCATCAGTACTGTAGTTTCGTTACTGCGCAAGTGAAGATTCTTTTGAAATTGCTTCTCATAACCAGTGATTACAATAAGCGTCCTCTATTGCATGTAAGGACAGAGTTGAGGTTGGAACAAGATGGTTATCCTACGCTGTTGTATTTTTTATGGGATCAGAAAAATTACAAAAAAATGTAACATAAAGCCCAGGGCATGACAACGCTGAATAGTTTTTGCCTCAGGTCCAATCATGGACGCAAATACGCAAATCAGAAGGGAGGGAGGGGGTAAAATGGTAGCGATTACTGACGAGAGGAAGAATTCGAAGAGTGTAGGAAGAGAGACGAAAATCTTCCCTGGTGTTAATTTCACGGCACGGTGCCTCAGGCAGAAGTAAAAAATAAATAAAATAAGCCATCTACCTGCATTTTGCCAATAGTACTTTATGGACCAATACCCCATATTCTGATGTTTCGACGGACGGGAGAAAACGGAAATAATAATAATAAAACTCCTACAAAAAAAACCTAAAAATTTACTTTTTCAAAAGAACCCCCCCCCACTAAACTCCACAAATGGCCTTTTTTCTTTCTCTTCAAAGTGCAAGAATAAACAATTACTCCCATTTCCCTCCCCTCTCAAGATAGTCTGGGTGGCTGGTTTTTTGTTGCTGATGATCAACGTTACTTTTGAATTTCGGGTACAAATCGAATACGGGTTATACGTAAAAGGAGGGGGTCTAAACGGTGCAGTACATCACATGGCGTATTTGCGAGTCCATTCCCGAGCCAATTCGTTGTACCTCTCCCTATCCGTTTTGTATATTCTGGCAATTTCGGGCACCAGTGGATCGTCAGGATTTGGGTCACAGAGCAGAGAGCAGATTGACAGTAACACTAAAAGAAAACGGAGATAACGTATTACAACTTTTAAAAGAACTCTCTAACCACCAGACTAAAAAGAAAGTTAAACGGATCTTTTACCTTTGGAAATCGTGAGGGCTGGTGACCACTGGGACCGAAGTATATCAAGGCAAATGCTGCCATTACTGTTAATGTTGGGATGATAGATTCGCGTTGTGAATGCAACCTAAACGCAAAAGGTTTTGTTAAAGTTTTTAGGCAAAGAATGAATGAATTAAGAGAATGTGTGCTATACTTTGGGTGGTTTGAAGGGATAATCTGTGGGGAAATGAATAGTCAGAAAGAATACTCCGCCCTGGTATGGACTGTCAGGCTAGATAGGACGAAAAACGCGAATTAGTCAAGTCATGACATGTATATGTGCAAGGTTTATAGTTACTGGTCCCATGATTGTGGCCTGCCAATGGAACAGATCATCTCCAACTGGTCCTGCAGAACACTGTGCTGGAGGATCCCTGCCTAAATCTTGGAGTTCCTGCAACACAAAGAAAAATCATAAATTACATAAGTAGTTACGGAACCTTTCAAGTCGTTAACATCTTTTATTAACATTTATATCAAAACCCAACCACGCAAAAAGGTAATCGGAAGGGATTGCACGAGTAGAAAATGAGCAGCCTGTTGAAATAAGTACAACAATGAATAAGGAACTAGTTAAGGATTTCAAACATATTTTAAGAATTTATTAAGTGAATTTTTCATGGAGACAACCATTTTGAGGCACTTTTTGAGACCATGGTTGGCCAGTGAAACCACGGTTGAAGTTTACTGGCCTAAAAGCGAAATTAGAATTTCCTGCAAGTTAATTTGGAAGGAAAAGCGAGATTATTTCGGGCAAGAGAGAGCAAACTAGGTCAAAAATGTTTTAAGAAAACACCCTGGCTAAAAATGGCTTAAAGGCCGGCCATTCCAGGGGAAGGGCCGACACAAAAGTATCAGCCATTCTTTAACCCTTACATTGGACTTTGCACTAATACTAAGGGGAAAAGTTATATACCTTGTTAATTCTCTTCAACGCCATTCTGTCCTTTTATCTGTACGTGATTAAGCAAACTGAAAAACCTCCAAGCTGGCAGACTAGGAAGGCAGGCCACACCGTAAACTTCAGCGACAAGCAAGGACGTCTGACAAAACTTCTCTAGCAAGATGGCGGTTTGACTCAGGCCTGGCGCGGGTGGCTCGGGCCCAGCGCAACACAGGCTACACAGGCAAAGACACGCAAGGAAGCCAGGCTGGGATGGGCGGCACACTAACGGCTAACCCGAGGTTAGCTTAGCCGGGGCCGTCCCTTCTAGACTGCCTTGCCGTGGTTTCCGAGCGTTATGCACAGGGAATAAACCTTAGCACGGCGGCGGCCCGGCAACCGGGTAATATGCACACAGTGCTATTCGTCATTATAGGTCCGGGTTCAACTTTTTGAGCTACTTTCCGAGGGTCGCAATCTTAAATAAATGCTTATTTTCATGCTAGTTACCTCAAAAGGATATAAACTCACCTAAAGAGGCTTATTAGAGGTTAATAGGTCAGTTTGATAATAGTTAAAGAAATCAAAAGGCCATTTCATGTTCAATTTTAACGGTCTACTTCAGCGCCCGACTATTTACACAGAATCCCTAATAAAAACAGGAATCAAGTGACCCTAGACACGCAAGTTTTTATCTCAAGTAATTGGTAGGTTTTGTCTATAATAATATAGTATCGTCAACAAAACCAAAAGCGAGTAAGTCACAAATTTGCCAGTTTTTTTTTACCAATAAGGTCTTTTGGACATCTTGACGGGGAGGAATCCTCCATAGTAGGATATTTCCACGATTTGTGTTGCCTAACTAAATATACAATAGCCTCCCAAGCATTTTTTTCCAACTGATATGTACAAATGTGATGAACCTGATTGTCATGAAGGAGGATACAATAACATCTTGCTGGTTTTTATTTTGAAGTTTAATTTAACAGGGCATAAAAAGAGGGAGGCAGTAAACGGATGCGTACCAATGTAAATACGTGCATCCTGTGAGGAAAAAAGGGGGAAAAAATCGGGAGGATTCTCAAAACAAATAATAGGAGATATAAAGGACTCGGAGTTTTCAACCACGTTGCACTTATGGTCGGAATGTGACACCTCTTTTTCTCCCGCGTTTTAAAGTTTGCTCCAAAAAGAGAGTTTTCGCTTTCGCATCCAGGATGCCACAGGGATGATCCAAAACAATCGCCATCTTGTTCTTCCCCTTTTCTTTCCAACAAACTCCGGGAAAAACTCGTATCTTTCTCAACTCTCTGGCACTCTTTTTTCATTGTTAGGCATGTGTGCGCATCGCGTCATCACAAACAGGACCTGCGATTGGCAATAGAATATTCGTTCCTTCTTATTCCTTCTTCCGCCACAAGCTTTCAAGCTGGCGCTGTTCCTGTTGCTACTGTACGTAATTCTTCGGTTTCGTTTCGCTTCCAAGCTCGCGAATTTGACGAATTGGATGAATTGGACGGTAGTATCAACTCTCTTTCCCGAGGACTGTCAGGCCCGACATGGCTGGCAGAGAGTGCTTGACGTGTGGGCGACGTATGTGCGGAAGTTTGCAAGGTGAACACGGGCTGAGACAACACACGATGGACCATAGCTCGCTGCTGGAGTCGGTGTGTTTCTATCCGTTCCAAACGAGTTTCCGTGACGTTACTAATGATCCAAAGAATTAGTTTTCTATTTTTTTCCATTTTTGAAAACATTTTTGAAAATAGGAAATCGTCTTACCTGAGTCGTTTGTCTTTCCGCCGTTGTCGAACGTACGTATAAAAGATAATGGAAAGGATGACGACCAGAACGACTGCCACGGTGGCTCCGCCAGCAATGCTGGCTTTTTCCAGCATAATCTTCTCTCGTAACGCTGTACAAAAAGAGAAAAAATAAAAATAAATTCACATTTCCCAAAAATTATTTTTGAAAATAATGACTTACGTAAGTAGGAACCTTCTAGGTCTTTGAACTCGCAGCGCTGACCAACGTAGCCATCTGTGCACCTGTAAACAAGAAAAAAAAATGACAAATTAACTTGACGTGTCAAACCTTCGCACCATAACAACGCATATAACAAGATACATGTCCCATGAAATTAAAAAAAAAATGGAAAAAAAATGAAAAAAATGGGAGCTGGGCTGGAGCAAGTTAAGGCGTCGACCAACAATCCTCTGGAGCCCTTTGGGGAGCCACGATTTGGTGCCAGAGCAGCAGTCCTGAATTAAGAAGCTTCCAAATGGACGGATTGTTATGGGTAATGGTCGGCAAAGCCTCGTACAAAAGGTTTTCGATATACAGCAGACCAGAGAGCTACTTGCTTGTCTCCCAAAGATCTGCTTTTACCGTCTATACTTCCCAAGGTATATGCCATCTGATATCGTCTGTCTAACGTAGGCATGCAGGTATGTTTATGGTATGAGGGTGGGCTCTATATGGGCAAATCGTGTCGCTTGACGGTTTTCCTTTCACCTTTTTTTCTGCATACGCGTAGGGGACATATTGGAAATGGTTGGGAAGCTTTTGAAGGTGAAAAATGGGCCCGAACAACCTTTTTCTCTCAATTTTTCGGTTTGGGAATACTTTCTTCCCCCTTATATACCCTTTACAATCTTCAGGCAAGCCCCAAGTGGTCACGAAAACTTGCTGGAATGCACAGCAAGCTTTTAATTCTTCGACCTCAAAATGAACTCAAAGATTCCCATCCATCAGTGCATCAAGACACTTAATTTTGCATACAATACCATACTCCTAATTGCATTAAAACTTACGCTTGTATACGGATACAATTGATGTAAGCGCTTAATACACTTCTAGACCGTTCAATGAAGTGTTTATTTATTTAAAAGCGGATAGAAGTTCGTAGTGTGCGTTGTTACCAAGAACGATGAAGTTGTTTCACATTTTTACGAAGAGCCGTTCAAGAGTTATTGACATGCAAACTTTGGCTCATGGCGATGACGTCACAGACGCGTGATGGCGTGGCTTACGGCGCTCGTTACTACGGTAACTGTTAACTTCCATGCGAAGCGTAAACAAAGTTCTTAGCTACCAATAGTTTCTTTAATAGCTTCGTTACTACTTGGCGTACAAAGGAAAGAAAAATATCCTTAGAAACTAGATTTCCTGCTCTATTTTTGAAGATAACGTTCGTATCTCGGTATGTGTGTTCCCTTTTAAGGAATTAAGTTGAGCTGGGATTTGTGGGTACTACGCACTAGGATTTAGTAACCTTACGCAAAACGTTGCACCATTTCCTAAGCAATAGTGGCGGTTATGCTATTACAATGCAAAAGGCGTCCGCAAGTTCCCAAAGAATGCGAGAGAGTCTGCTCTGAATCGCAATGAGGGGATTTTCCGTTTCCAAATACATTCCTTTACATTTCACCGAAAAGAGAATAATTTCCCATATACTGGCGCATATAATGTCCTTCCCTTTTACCCTCTAAAGCTTCTCCCCCTCTTCATTTCCAAATCTTTAATACACATAGCCTCTACCCCAAAATTGAAAACTTATTCTTCCAAATCTCTCTCTCTCTTCCAAAAATCCCAGCCGCCTTGTTTAAAAGTCATTGCCGCCAAGTTTTCTTTCGTGTACATGTTCACTCTATATCTTTTCTGGGAAGACAATGCAGGGCGTTTACGCAGGTGCTAAATCTAATGCCATGCACACACAAAAGCGCCATTTCCACTGCTCTATGAAAAACCTTGGCGTGCTGCACTCTATTACACTTGTGTGTTGGGTGCCGTGCCGATTTCTCTCCACTACTGCTACCTTTACCCCCTTTTATTCCTATAGCAACTCATGCGAAATGCCTTTCGACACAAAAACAAGTCTGTTGGTGTGCATTAGCAACTCAATTGACAGTCACACGAGAAATCCTGGAGCGCGACATCGGCACGAGCCTCGCGTTCCGGGTACTTTTCATCTGCTAGTGAGTTCCTTTGGCAAATAAACAGTTTTCGCACTTATCCCCCAAGTGCTAAAAAGCTAGCTTGCCATTTCAACTCTTTTGCTACCCAAAGGGGGAAATTTCTCATTTTCTAATCCCTGAATCCGTCTTTCTTTTGTTCTCGAAAACCAAAACCCCCGTTAAAAGGATTGTTTACTCCCAAGTTCCTCAGCTTGTCCAGCTCCAGCCATATTTAAAAAAAGGATTAGAAAATATTGAAGAATGGAACAAATCTTCTGCCACGCGTGACGTATACTCACTCGCAGTTATAGAGTATGGATTCGGCTATTTTCACGGTAAAGCAGGTAGCTCCATTAAGGCAGTACCATGCTGCGTAAGCTGGTGGACAGGCATACGTCTGGAACGTAATATTGGGCCGGTGATTACTGGAACCGGACGGCAATGGACTTGGCGGGGGTGGAGGACGAGGTTTAGGTGTCGACCGACTGGAACAACATTCTAAATGGACAAAAAAGAGCGCAAACGCAAAAACAATTGATTAATTTTTTCTCCTTTTAAATAAACACAACATGTATTAAAATGCACATTAAAACCTGCTTGTCCACCTAACAAGAGTTTTACATAGCAATATAGCCACGCCAACGTTGTCTTCAATCGAACAAAAACTTGGTAAAACACATTTTTATATAAAATAAATTTTACTTTCTGTTATGCGCTAAATAGTACATAAGTTAAGTAAAGAAATTTCATAAAGTAAGACTTTTTCATGTCATAAACATATCATCTTTGGCATCCGAGTACTTTATTTACTGTTTTCAGCACGAAAGTAAACAGTAACCATGGTATCACGCCGTAAAGCCACGCCATAGTTCGACTATGATGTCATGAGCAAAACGTTCGAAAGCCAGTGACTCGCGAACAGCTTTTCATAACACCCTGAAACCCATTGCGTCTAAACTGGGAAAACTGTATACATATATGACTACAAGAATGAATTCATCCTATACTGTAGAATGTATGCACTGTAGACTACAAGAATGAATTTATCGTAATCTGAGCATAGGATTTGGGTTTGGGTGGTTATTGTCCTTTGGAGCTCGCTTTGGATTGTGCTGGCTCGCGTTCAGTTGGTTTGGATCGCTTTGGTTGTAAACTACAAGGGAGTATGGCGTAAAAGCGCCTACAGAAAGTTAATATATGAGGGGTCCGTGGCCATGGCCCCGTGTTCGCCCTACCATGAGCTTTTTCGGAGCCAGCCAGGCAGCAAAACAAAAGCGAGTGCGAATTGCGGAACGAATCGCAGGTCGGGACGGGATGGCAGGTGCTGCTGCTTCAGTAGAAAACCACCATGCTCGTACACATACACATACATATCTACCTTTTCTATCTACCTTCTCTTCTAATATGCTATGCTATATATCTCTACCAGACCACATTTTATATCCTTTTTATTTCTTTACCCTCCCTTGGCGAATCCGCGTTTTCCACCCTTTTCAGAAAACTCCTTGTCGTCGACCCACAGCAATATTACACAATTGCTCATCATCAATGGTCTTCAACTCACTGTCATCAACGTCCTTCCACATTACGTGCTTCACCAGAAGAAGAGAGAAACTCCTTTGCCCCTTTTTCCCTCGTTTCCGAGTTACTTTCACGCTTTTCGGCCGAAACAGACAGGGACCTACACATCTAGTTTTCTAAAGAATTTCTGCCCTTATTTTTACCTAAAAATAACATAAAAAATGAGAACTACAACTAGTTAAAGGCTGCTTCCGGTGAGCTGCAGTTACCGGAAGTTTCTTCTCTTCCAGAACCAGTGGCCGGAAGCTGGCTCCCAAAAACCATCGCCATCATCATTATCATCATCGCTACTGAACCCACATCCAACTCTCCCCAATGGCAATCCAATGCCCCCCCAAAACTTCAGAATAAAATAATAACTAAATATTGAACTCTTTTTCTTTAACAAAATGCATAAACGAGAGCAAATTGCATCGGCCATCTATCGGGATTTAAAACAAATAAAAACAATAACAATGGATTTTTCCACCAAAATACACATTTTCCTTGTTGAGCTCAACAACAAGGGGAAGCACCTGTCCAACCAAGGAAGAAGAGCTCCCAAGCTCCTCAATCCTTGTCAGGAAGTAAGATTTGAGGACGAACGGAAGTTCAAACTTTTGTTATCCGGACTTGGCATGCAGGGGGGGTGAGGGGGGGACAGATTGGTTTTGGTTTCGTTGGGTTAGGGTGGAGAAGAGTAGAGAAGAGAAAAGAGAAGCGTCGAATGGTTGCAGCCTTGCAGGTCAGGATTTCATAGTTGCATCCACTGCGGATGGAAATCGAACGTTTTGGCTTGCCTTTGGAGGGGAGTTTTCGGTAGCTGGAGCCGTATGGACCAGGGCGTATGGGGGAGGATTGCGCGGCAAACGCGAACGTAACAACGTGAAATTCAAGTTCGCCATTAACTGTTAAAGCCCAAAAGCGCCCAAAAGTACCGGATGCGAGCTCTCCTTTTTCTCTGTGCCTCTCGCTTCTCTCTTGCTTTTGGCTCTGCTTGAGAGGGCAAATTATCGTACTGAAAATTACACACGTACCCTCCCCCGAAAAATATAAAAAATATTCCGAGTCATAATTTCCCCAAACTTTATTTTTGGCGCACACGTAATTACTGTCTGTGTCCATAACCTGGAGCCCAGCTGGCAATTTATCGCCTTCTAAACTACACTCTAACGTGTAATTCGCGTTGTAAGCCCCTCCCCCTGATCTTTCCCATCCTTCTAGCTGGCTACATGTAGGCTACTCGAAAACACGTCCATATGCGCACATAAGATATTTTAGACAGCAAACAGGGCTCTACGGCCTTCTTCTTTTGTTTCCCCAACGATAGAACAAGATAGAGCGATTTAGAACACAACTATGCGTATTTTGATGCGTTTCGGGTGCAAAGGAAGGTTCTATTAAAATTCCCCGTTCCCCGCGCAAGGGTAAGCGCAAGGAAGAAGCTCGAAGAACGCGTGTTGATCACACATGTGACATCACGTTTCCTTCCAGCTCGGATTTCATACCCCCATACCGTCTAAGGGAGGGGGTTGAGCCCGCTATTCAAAAATCATATATATGCAGTAAAGGAATCTTTCAAAACTCTTGGGGCAGAGCGGGGCAGAGCGAGACAGAGGGTTGCGATAGCGGAACTTGGGCGAGTAGAAGCTCCATATGCGGAGAGTTGGGGGGAATATGCGCGTCTTGTTATGTTTAGGCATTCCCTTTGTGTCCCTGCTTGGGGAGATGGGGTGCGGGCGGTTACGCTATGCTATGCTGGGTGGAAAAAGAGTTTACCGAAAACGGTAGAAGGAACCCTAACATCGAAGGTCCAAAACTCGAACCAAAACCAGTCCAGACAAGCAATACGGCACGCTCCCTTGTAACCTGAGAGGTTACAGGGTTATATAGATGCGATCCAGACGGAAGCTTTATTCAACCTACCCCCCTTCCCCCCATAAGTAACGTTGTTACTTATGGGGGGAAGATGAACGTTATTAACGAAGATTAACGTTAAAAATAAGAATCGTTAAAACTTGCACTTTCTTTTACTCCACTAGCTGAACAAAGAACAATTCATTGTTCGATAGTGACACACTAGTGTCATTTTTGACCCCGGGAAATATTACATCAGTGTGTAACTCAATCCGAAGAACGTGTTGGGTTATTAGTATCAGTATTAAGGAATCGAATCGAATTGTTGAAAAATCGTTGCGAAATAAACAAGTGGGTGCAGTGAATCTAGAAAAGGAACGTGTGTAGCCAAAAAGTAGACTTAGTAAAAAAAAGAAAGAAAGTAGAAAAAGTAGATGCTTTGTTTCTTTGGTGTAAACAAACCAATTCGTTCCACGCGTCGATTAATCGTAGCATGGTATTGCATATTTCCGATTTCGATTATTAGAATCTCCGCTTAGTAGAATCGATATTCACTTGACAAACACGATCACAATAAGCGGCAGCTAATACTGTAATTGATTTTGTTCAAGTTTTTAGGAATATTTTTAAGCTATGTGCTGTTTTCATTTACTTATTTATCATTATTATTATTTAGGTTTTAAGTATTTATTATTATTTTATTATATTTATTAATATTGGTATTTTTATTATTTTAGAAATCTTTGGCAAAGCAACGATACCATGATATAGTAGCCGAAACTTTCGTTTTCTCAGGGAAAAGCCAGGGAAATAAGGTAACGCAACAGGATCATGAAGCGATCTTGGAAGCGCAAGACAAAAGCGTCAGCTGGCAGTCGAGTTTTCCCTCTCATGACATGCCATATCTACTACAGTGCAGCACTGGCAGATTCCCTTACCAAAGAAGTAGGGTAGGATGAACAGCAGCGAAACTGTATGAAACCCACGAAAAGTTTGCATTGAAATTCCCTTCTCTCTCTTTCTGTATTTCAACTCGAATAAAAATAAAAAAAATTAAAAATAAATTGCAACAAAAAGAATACATAAAATCGAATATTGCGTACTAATGGATTCATTTTATTTCGCAATAAAACACCGTTAAGCGAATTTAATGAGTTATTTCCTTTTAAGATCCGACAAATTACGTCAGAAAACCGTTACATTTTACTTTTTTTAAATTCTTAACTGATTTCATTTTAGTTGATTTTTGTGTTTCGCATTCGGCTTTTGGTGTGGGAAATTACGACTTCCACGTTCGGTAGTTTGTGTTACTAATTAACGGGGATGGGCTGTGAGCAATTAAAGGATAGGTTAAAATGCAGGGAAAGGAAAGGAAAAGAAGGTGGAAGTTGTTCCAAAAGTTTAAAAGGCGTGGCGATACTACTGCAAGAAACAACCAGAAAAAACAGGAAAAAAATGAGATAAAAAATGAAGAACAAGTCAGATAAGGTGTGTAAAGCGGCACCCAGTTCTGGGCGCTTTAAGCACCACACACACACATGCAAATTTCCCAGACTAGGAATTCAAACACACTCTCCTTCCGCTCGTTATGTCATTTTCTTTTCTTTTTTTTAAACTTTTTATTTCAATTTTAAAGCCAAAAACCATATTTTTCAAGCTTTAGAAACCAGAAAAGTAAACTTGCTTGCTTACAACATACAAGCACGCGACACTATTACTCTTACGCTAAAAAAAAAAAAAAAAAAAAAAAAAAAAAAAAAAATTCAAGCTCCACGAAGCAGAAAGCCCGCAATTCTTCTCCTCGCGTCCGCCACAATTTGCTTCTACACCTTAATTACGATAGTCAGCCAAGCACACTCCAAGGGTTGGCTAATTTTCCTGTTTTTCTCTCTTTCTTACCCAACCCCCTAAGAAAGGCTGTTTTCTGACAGCGTGCAAGCATAAATTTACATAGATTTTCCAAGAAAGGTGGGGATATGCAACTTAAAAAAAAAAAAAAAGTCCCAAAAAACTTTGTTCCATCTTTCGTATTGGTGTTAAAAAGGAGAAAAAACAAAACTTTTTTTGCGTAAAAAAAAAAATTCAAAGGGTTGACCAAAAGTCCTAATTTGCGCTCGCCCGACGTCTTCGACGCCTTGCGCCTTCACCCGTGACACAACTGCATAAGGCAACGAAGCGTCTCGAGTAAAACGCGAGGTCTCTCTTTACTTTGACCATAACTTGCACCTGCCTGTTTTACGGTAACGGAGAGATTACTTGAGCCACTTACTTAATTTTATTGTATTTTTATAATTTTTTCTCTCTTTTTCCCCTCTTCACTATTACAAAATAGCCTCCGGGCTAGCTTTCGAGTACACTACTTATCTTTAAGCTTAGGACCGATCTTTAGCTTATGTTTCACCTCCCCTTCTGATCGCTTTTCACTCTAACAAAAAAGAAAAAATAGAAAAAAGAAAAAAAAGAGTGTTTTTCTTAGGGCTTCATGCCTTAAAAAAGGTTTAAAAAAAGGTAGAAATTTCGTGACATATGGAGCTTTTTTCTGGGAAAATAAATTAAATAGGTTTAGGTCGGTAAGAACGAGTTAAAGGAAGAATATCCCAAATGTTCGAGTGGTGTGCGAAGGGAGGAGGGGCACGTGCTCCCTCATCAAGGCCTCTGTTCTTTCAGCCCATCTGTCGCTGAGCTATATACACCAAACACAGCCCAATTGTGTGTAAGTCGCCTCGCCATAGCAGCAAAACATGCATACAAACCCACAACGAGGGAAGAGAACAAATTCCTTGACTGTAATGGTTCAAAAAGGGCAATACCCCCAAGGCTTTTTCTACCAATGAGTCTAAGCGTTGTTTTTCTTCCTTTTTCCCTCTTCAAAAGCCACTACTTTTGTGGGAATGTCAAAACGATCCTATTTTTACGATACTTTATTGACGTAAAAGGGGTCAATACCTAAAAATTCTAGGAACATTAAGCTTCTACAGTACCTTTAAAATGTTCGTACAATTATGCAAGTAGTGATGTAATTTTACAAGCTTTAAGGCGTAATTTTACGAGTGCATAATCGTAATATTACAAACCTTATTTTTCAATATTTTCTTTATATCAATTGCCAATTGATAGGGTAGCTAATGCGAAGAAGGGTGCAATTTATTTGGAATTTTTGCTAGCAACCGTTCACGAGTTATGCGCAGGCAAAGTTGTTACCACGTCACCGAGGTACCATGGCGTGGCTTACGGGCCATGCCGTGGCGGGGTTGGTGCGAACGTTTTGGTTAGGACGTAGCAAGGCCCTACTCTATGCCGTGTTCTATCTGTAATAGCTCCTGTACTATTGCGCGCATAAAAACGAGAAAAATATCGCTAGAAACAAGATTTTCCGCTCTTTTTTTAGACACCGTTGCTTTCGCAGTGGCACAGAAGAAAATAGATTTAAAATACATAGTCTGAGGTAGTTTTTCGGGCTTGAATGTTGGATATCGGTTAACCAATTGTTGGGAGGGTAAACAAAGGAGGTTTTAAACTGTTCCACCAAGAGTAACTTCCTTCCATCGCCCCTCAAGCTTCCTCTTTTAAAAGTCCAAGGTGCAGCAGCTCCAAAAGCCTAATGGAAAGCATATGGAACCATATGTCGTCTCCACAACACCCCCATTTTCAAACCTCTCGCATACACAGTAATACACACGGGCCTGGTCCTGGTATACGATGAATGGCGAGGGCGGTTCACCCCTTTTAACCTAACCCTCACCTGCCATCCGGTTACCACCTTGGAAAACTCTTCTGACCCTCCGAATGGAAATTTTCTTCGGTCCTCCCCTGAAATTTTTTTTCCTATTATAACCTATTTTTTCCCCATCGACTCTATATACGGTATATAACTTCCATTCTCTCCTACATATATAAAAAAGACCACCCTTCCCGTTTTTTCCCTCACGCTTATCAGGCATCACGCATGTCACGTCTAGAAGGCGTGAAACTTTCTAAATGCATTTTTTGTCGGGACTCTAGCCTTAAATTAACTCTTTTTAATTTTAGTTTTCAATGGTTCGATATGAGTTATCCTTATAAAAAAATAAAATAAAACATAGAAAAGGAAATAAAAATTAAAGAAAAAAAATTAAATTAAAATTAGAGAAAAATAGCTCAAAGTGTGGGTGGGGGAGTTGAAAGAAGCGTAGAGCAGTCAGCAGTCAGCAGTTGAGGTCGAACTCCTGCTGGGTTGTTTGGTTTGTCTCGGCCAATATGGAGGGCCCATACATACATACATGGTCTATCTAACAACATGGTGGACAGTGTCCATTTAAAGAGCACATGGCTCGCTTGGCCATGATTATAGACATCAACAAGGTCTGCAGATGCTCGCGATGGGACCCAAAGCGGAGAAGGAAATGGCGAGTAGAGTAGAGAGAGAGGAATACGAAGAAAAGAGACAAATTTGGAAACTTAAACCTACCACCCTAACCCTCCGCGTGTGCCAACACCTGCCGGCTCATCATCCTCTCAAACTTCCCCATCAGGAGGAGGAAACATGAATAAGACCTAATACAGTACGAGCGGCAGGCAAACTCGGCTTGCACACTGCACATGAGTTCAAGCTCAACGTTCAAAACGCAGAATGTCAATTTTTAGATTAACACAGCTAGCAATATCAGCCATCTTAGAAAATAGAGCGAAAAATCTAGTTTCCAGAAATATTTTGGTTCCCATCCTGCATCAACTAGTTACGACGCTATCGCAGATAGAACGGCACCCGCCTTAAGCCGAGCGCCGCGCCGCGACACGTCCGTGACGTCAGGAGAAGCTTGAACGCTCGTAACTCGTGAACGGCTGCTCCAAAAAAATTGAAAAAAAATTTGAAAAAATCACGGTTTGTAACACAAGGTAGAATACAAAGGTCCACCCAAATATGCGATACTTTTGGCGGTTTTGACCCTTTAAGGACATTCTTTGGAGTCGTGGGATCTAATTGCTCACAGAAGCGTCAGAATTGTGAATATTAATAGTACAAAAAGTGGGTGGGATTTGGGGGAGGAAGAAGCACGAGCCAGAAACGCGACCAACTATAGAGAGGATCAGAGCATCAGACGGAAAATTCGCGAGGGGAAAACATGCCTCGTTTACAAACATTTCTCTATAAAAGAAACTCTACTTCTTTTTGAACAATAACCGAATAGGCACACAACACATGTAAGAAAACGCTTTGGCCATGGTATAAATAACGGGGTTTCCTTGTGCTTGGCTGCTTCTCATGTGAACGGCCCTTTCGGGGTTTCCTTCACCACTGAGCAACTTGGCCCAACTTTTCCAATCAAACCATTCAAACGTTCAAATTGTCTTCCCCTCCAAAAAAATTAATAACATAAAAATAAATATCATAATACAAATAAAATCTTTTGAAAAAAAAAAAAACTTCAAATTCCCAAATTCTTTCTCACTTCCTCCCGAAGACAGCCATACAAAAAAGGCGAGAAAAAATTTCAAACAAGCTTTTCCCATTTCTGATCAAAGTTTCATACTCAGTCACCTCTTATATCGCTCCTTAGCACACCCAACAGCAAAAAAAAAATGCCAAAAAAATTTGTAAAAAACTCAACACGCGACGTTGAATTGGTCAAATGGTCAAGCAACGGAAATGTGCCAAAAATGCCAAAAAATCATTGCTTTTTTATCTTCTGCAACCAGTCACAATGACGTGTGGACAGTGCAGGTTGAGCGAAGAAGTATTGACTCGTTACTGGCACAAAAAAAATAAAAAAATCCAAATTTCCGCCGTTACTTCACGAGAACAGTAATATAGCACTACCACGTGCTAACCCATTTCTAGTACCCAAAAGAGTTAACCCGAGTACCAGCAAGTACCAGAGCCCCCAGCAGCTGTACCCAGCACGTCTTTTGTTTCGCAATTAGACGCTATGGCGACAGAATGAATTGCTTACAGACATATGCGTTTTATCTTCGTTTTTAACCCCTTTCGGTCCTCATAAAACAAAGCCGCCAAAAAACTGACTCCCCAACCCAACTACCCTGCGCCACATGGCCATTCCCCCGACTCCCAATCCTGAGAAACCACGAAGTGTATAAAAAACGAGCCTTAACTATTTCCAACCCTCACGTTTGTAATTATATATTTTTTATTAAATTTGTAAAAAAAAAAAAAATTTTTTTTTTTTTTTTTTTTTTTTTAGCGAAAAAGAGTAATGAAGAGATTCTTCTCCACCCCCTGTAAGACATGTCAGACATTCTTACAACGGAAGATGACACTCTGAAAACCATACCACAAGACAGAAAGACATTCTTTACGCAAGTTTTAGCGCAGATAGTTTCGCTTCCGTGTATATGTGTGACGTTGTCGTCCGACGAGATCGTTCCAGCAGCCGGCGTCTGGGGACCACGTGCGGCGTCCGGCGCCGTCACCAAAATATCTTCATGAATGGGCAAGCCCCCTGAACCTCTGATCCTGGGGTCCATGGTATGGTATGGTATGGGGAATTGTATGGAAAAAGCGGGTTTCGTTCGGCGAGAAGCTCTCAGGAACGAAGGGGACCTTGAGTGAAGTATTGGAAATTCGTTCGCCGAGCCAGCACGCGAGGAAGTGCATGAAAACCGCGCGGAAGCGGGCATCTGGAAGCCCCCCAGGTTCCCAAATTCGAACGATGCAGCGGCAGAGAGAAAGTACTGGATATGGAAGCGAAACGACCTCATATAAAGTGAACTAGACCACAAGAGAAATAGAGAAGGATGGGGAAAGAATCCAGGATAGAATCCAGGACCAGGACGGGCACTTCCTGGAGAGTTTGGGAGTCTTTTCGCCTGCTATCGAGATAGGGCCGACAAGGAAACAAGATCTCTCCTGACACCGGCGTCGTCAGCGTCGCGTGCCAGATGTGCGGACTCCACAAAGACCCAGACGCAATGCCTGTCGCGCAAAAAAGGGTAAGGGAAACTCGAAAAACTCAAAAAAGCCATCATCTCTTAATAGCTGGCTTGCACATGCCACTTAAATCACCCGCACGTGGAAGACAGACGAAAACGCGTGCTACTAGGTCACAAAAACCTGTCTCGGTTCTCGTAATTAATGCATATTTTTTTAATATTTAGTAATTAATGTGTTTATTCTTTTTTCTTGTACTATTTAATATTGAAAGATAATAAAGATGATATATTTTTCGAACGAAAATAACTTCCAACACATTAAGGGCAATTTCCAGTGCTAAAATATAGCAATATCACCCTTACTGCAGTTTGGCGTTCATAAGGCCATTTCCCCATACTTCTACATAGGAAAATCGCCCTTATCGTCTTTTTTTTTCAAATATATATGGACTATTTTTCGAACAAAAATAACTTCCAACACATTAAGGGCAATTTCCAATGCTAAAATATAGCAATATCACCCTTACTGCAGTTTGGCGTTCATAAGGGCATTTCCCCATACTTCTACATAGGAAAATCGCCCTTATCGTCTTTTTTTTTCAAATATATATGAATATTTTTCGAACAAAAATAACTTCCAACACATTAAGGCCAATTTTCAATGCTAAAATATAGCAATATCACCCTTACTGCAGTTTGGCGTTAATAAGGCCATTTTTCCATACTTCTACATAGGAAAATCGCCCTTATCGTCTTTTTTTCCAAATTTATTATGCCAGTGTAGGCTTTCGCCTATTGCTGATAACTATTTCGTATGTTTTTATATTTTACATTATTTTGTTTTATGTTTTTAATGGTAAAATATTCGGCTTGTACAGGCCACTTAAATCACCCACACGTGGTAGTAGATAACAACTTGTTCTCGTGTTTAATATACACTTTTTCTTAACTTTTTAGCCATTTTTTTTAGTTTGGCGGCGAATTTGCAGCTTCTTCTTTGATCTCAAGATACGTCTTATTGATTACTGCAGCTCGACTCCATTCCAACTCAACTCCCTTATACGATTAGAAATAAAATAAGACAGGTAATTTCCTTTGCTTGGACACGGTATTGTTGCGAATGAACCCTTGACACGCACCGGAAGTCGCGGGATTAATTTCTTCTTTTTATATTTATTATCTTTTTTAAGAAAAAAAACTTTCCAGAAAAAGAAGAGAAGTCTTAAACCATGCAGTTCGCTCTATTTCCTATAATCTATCTTTTTTTAAAAAAAGAAAAAAAAGCAAGGGTTGGATATCTTTTGACATATAAGGAAGCCATGAAAGTATCGAGACACGAAAGTTTTTTTTTTTTTGGGGGGGGGGTCAAGAAAGGTGATAAAGGGGACTGAAAGTTGTTCATTCGAATTGGAGAAGGAAGACAAACTAAAGGAGTCACGTCGATTCGGGTATCTTGTATGCGCTTTAATGGCCCAGGTTTTGTACAATTAAGAGGCTTCGCGATTGCCATTAAGGAGCTTATTGAACTCGGTGTCTCCGTACGTGACACTTGGCTATCACTCTCTTAACAACTTAACGACCCTCGTATGTCGTAGCGCGGGGAGCGCGGGGTTCGCTTTTGCCCATTAGCGATCCCCCAACACTGGCGAAAGGCCACTACAGGCCCAGACATGAACAAGCACAGCTCACAGTTTCAATATCCCAACACTGAAATTCAACCATCAAACTCCCAACAAATTCTCCAGGACTTCCCCGCAATGAACACCTGCGAACATTCCAACTGCAAATCGAACAAATTGTTTCCAAATCGAACGTTTTCATGGTTGAGTACGAACATAGCCATGCCAGTTCAGTTGTACAGTAAGGGGGGAGTCCAAAGCAAACGCACTGGGTTTTCGTCGGATCTTTTTCATTGTTGTGAGCTCGGAATGCGCTTAAAAAGCTTCTTAAAAACGGCACGAGGATCAGTTTTCGTGTCCAGTCACCATTACAGAAGTCTCTTCCCCCTCTTCATTGAAGTTGACGACAGCCCAAGTTCGTAAAATCCCTAAACTTTCTTACCAAAATGGGTAAACACACTAAATCAAGTCCGTGAAAAAGTGTATGCTCATTTCGAAGAAAATTTCCCAAATTTCGAGGAAAGTAACCCAGTCCAGAGTCCAGTTTGATTTAATTTGCACCTCTTTTTTATGGTGGAGATAGTTGTAGGAAAATAAAAAGAAATTAAAAGAGAGAGAGCACGGCCTCATCAATCTGCTCCCCCTCGCTTGCTTGGCTAACCGATGCGCCATAAAAACGGAGCAGGTGAAGATCGTGTTGAAGGTCGATGGATTGGGCCAAAGAAGCTTCGCCTGGGCCAAAGCCGGGCACCAGCCACCATCCTGCACTGCCGCTCGACAAGAAGCCGCACTGTTGGGGATTCAGTCATGCGAAAACGTCTCCGACGCCACGGCGTCGTTCACACTCCGTTGCTTGTTATACTTGCAACCCAACAGACACTACTTTTTTTGGGCTTACAGCTAGCCCTTAAGGGAGACGTTCTTTAGCAGCTCAAGCTTTTCGGAACTGTCTCGGGGAGTCAAAAGTTTCACCATTTCGAGTTAAAGAAGTTAACACGAACTTCATTTCTCGCCCTTTTTATGCTTGTAGAGAAAACTAGCTCAAGTTTCAAGTTTCTCAAAGAGAAAACGTTTGGGGTGTATCACACCGTGGCATAGCATGGAAAAGGAGACCGGAACCAGATTTTTTTTTTTTAAAGAAAATTAACATTCAGAAAATTTGTGAGGACAGAATGGAGCAAAATCACATGGTGGGATCTCGACGGCGATTGATAGGGTAGTTAATATGAAGAAGGGTGCAATTTATTTGGACTTTCTGCGAGCAGCCGTTCACGAGTTACGCGCAGGCAAAGTTGGTACCACGTCACGGAAGTACCATGGCGTGGCTTACGGGCCAGGCCGTGGCGGGGTTGGAGCGAACGTTTTGGTTAGGACGTAGCAAGGTCCCTTGCTCTATGCAATGTTCTATCGGTAATAACTCCTGCACTATTGGGCGCATAAAAGAGAGCAAAATATCGCTAGAAACTAGATTTTTCACTCTTTTTTTTAGACAACGTTGGTTTTGGGGCGGCTTTTGAAATAGAGGTAGATTTAAAATATCAAGACGAAACACGGACTTACCCCCTATCCTAAACAGCAAAGCTGCCATGACCAAGAAGGTAAGCGTGGAGGGCCATAACGAGGACCATGATGTGGTTGATCTTCGGGAAGATGGGGAAGAGGAAGCAAGAGACGTAGAAGATGCTGGACTAGAGGAGCTGCTGCAACAGGATCGTAATCGCATGGTCGTTGTCATGAGTTCGCTGTCTTTCGGAGCTGGGATTGCTGTGCCACACGTTGTTCGGGAGGCTGCGCACGTCCAGGTGCCGACTGCAGAGGTGCTAAGTGGACTCGGGGTCATCATCACGGGACTGGACCGGTCGCTCGTGGCATGGCACATGAAAGACGGTGAACTTGAAGTGGAGAGAGACGCAAGGTCAGTGGCATTCCTGTGCGGGTGTCGTCGACGGTGTCTTCGATCTACAGAATTCCAACAAAAGAAAGAAAACCATTTTTTACAGAAACACAATACAAGTCTTTCTTTCCTTTTCCTTTTCTTCATGCAATTGAGCTTCATTGCACCAATTCAAAGAATTTCAATGCAAGGTTAGACTCCCCCTAGGCTAAATTGACGTCTGCAGGTTATCACCAAAACCAAACGAGGAAGTTTTCCTGTCATGGTCGGTGATGCGTTGAGCCGAGAACGACCGTAGTGGTCCCCAAGAGGCTAAAATTAAACTCTTTTCCTGGTTTGTCTTAGCGAGGCATGTGTGCGAAAACGCCGATCTTGCAGATATTTCACATGAAGCTGCCCTATAAAAACTGCTCCTCCCCTTTTCAGCTTCTTTTTCTTTTGAAAATCGCAAATAAATATAAGACATTTAAATAGTAATATTAATCAAATAAAATATCACAATAGGCGAAAGCCTAATTCGCTTTAAATTCGCTTAAATTCGCTAAAAAAAAGTTTAAAATATATTATAAAATTAAATAATAAAAATAAAAATAAAATAAACCATAAAAAAATGAAGAATCCAAATTTTTTTTTTTTACATTTTAAAATGCACCGTATGCAAATTTGCTCCGCTCTTTTGGGTTCAAGCTCGAATAATGTCAACCCGCATGCCCGGGGTAACTCTTTTGTTTGTCACCCTTTGAATCCCCTTAAACTGTTGTTTTTTCCAAAAAAAAAAAAAGAAAAAAAAATTCCTGTTTGAAGATCTATGAAGAAAAAGGGACCATTCCAACCTATACAATGCCGGGCATCGGCGTAGCATTTCACGGTCTGTTTACAATTACAAGACCCGGGGATTGTCGAAGCTCGTTTGTCCACAAAACCCCTTATCCGAAGAACAGAACACTAACTATTGACTAACTCTTAAGAAACTCAAAATAAAAAAATAAAAAAACAATTTTTTTTTTTCTTTGAATCTTACGCTCGTTAGTCGAAACTTTTCTTCCTTTACCCGCTTCAGGTTGTTGGTTATAAAAATTATTTTTATTTGTGTTAAGCAAACAGAAATAAATAAAAAAAGGGGGGAAAAAAGAGGAAAAAGAGGAACGAAAAAGGCGGGAAGTAATCCATAAGAAGGCAAGTTAATTGTGCTATTTTCTTGGTTTTCTGCTGGGAGGACTGTTGTTTCTTACGGTATAATGTCTGGCTTTTTCCCATTTACGCCAGCCAGAACCCAACAACCAAGGTAACTGGGAGAGTTCTAGAGACGCCGGTATATATTAGAGTCCCGAAAGTCCAAGCCGTGGCTTTGGTTCCGACTGGTTGAGCGGTCAGTGAGCATGACCTGACCACGCAGGTGCAACAGCCAAGCGCGCCAGCAGCAGCAGTAGCAAATGCCAGGCAGTTGAGGGGAACTCACCAGCCCTGAACACCACCATCGTCAAAAGCGCCCGTGGGCCATATAGCAATCATTCCAAATAAAAATCTATAAACCACCTTGGCCGCGCTCCCCCAACAAAATGGACCCCAAAAAATCCCCAAAAATACACACTAATTTGCTTTTCCTCCTAAAATCCACCCAATTACCCTTATCCTTTTTTCTCTTTTTTTTAAAAAATATTTTTGTTTGTATCTGTCATTTCAATCAAACCTTAATATTACCCATAAATGACGCCCTAAACTCCTTAATTCAATCGCTTTATTTTCAATCTTTCGTTCAAATTCGTTTGAATGACAAAAAAAAGGAAAAATTATAGAAAATTACGTTTTATTACACGTTATTTGTTTTAAAAAATAGAGAGAGAGAAAATTAGAATTTAGAGAAGGTTTGAACCGAAAATTTCAAAGAAAATGATAATTTTTTTTTAACTTTTTCTAAAAAATGATAATTTTTTTAACGCAAATTTGGTAACCGGAGAGATAATGAAAAAACACTGTCAGTTTACTTTCCTAGTGAAAATACAGTGAAAATAAAGTTTAAAAAAAAAACGAAAAACAAAAGACGAGCGTTGATGTTGCAAGTCGTGTTATATTTTCTTTTCTCATTTGGCAGGCGACACCCAATTTGGCTTCCCAGTCTATTCCACGACTTGTGCCGCCCGGGACAGACAATATGGGGAATAGGGAAGCAAAAAGAACCAGACTTGGAATTATTTTTTTTAATTCTTCCTCATTCTTTATCACACCTCCTTCAACGGCGAGAGCTATGCATGGTGACTATTACGAATTTGGGGATTCCGATTTTTTTTTTTTTTTAAAGATCTTCCACGAAAGCCAAGTCTGGGTTGGGTGTCTCGTCGTCGTCTCGACATTTTATTTGTATTTTTCGTCTTGAATGACCTCGGACTGTTCAAATATAGAGCACAAATCTTCCGGGAAAAAAAAAAAAAAAAAAAAAAAAAGTTCGAATCCTTTTTTCCCCCGGCTAAACATTGGCTGGGAATGCCAGCGATGTTTCCGACCCATTGGAACGTGATGGCCACGGCACGGGGAGCTTGCACGGGAGGCCCGCGATGCTCAGGCAAGCTCAGGCAAGTCAGCCTATTGCGTCCTAGTTCAATATTTTGACAGACAAACGCTTGTCTGGGCCCCTTAAAATTGCCTTTCCTCGTTAGCTATTCACTATTGCATTGCAGTCGACATCCCTTTGCAGTGAACCCTTTCTAAAAGTAGCTTTCGTGGTCATTCTGAGCTTTATTTGGGATTTTTTTTAAAAGGTATTTATTTTTAATTAATTTTAATTAGTGAATTTCACAGGGAGTTTTTCGTTAGGATTGATTGGGAGGATCTAATTAGGAAAGATTGTTGTAATTCCAATTTCAAAGATTTTAATTAACATACTTTTCAAAGAAATTCCAATTAAGAGTTGAAGATTAATGACGGAATATGTTAATTTAATTATTAAAAGTAAGCACAGTAGTTGTGATTAAGAATGAGACGATTTGAGTAAGATGATTCTCAAGATTTTAAGTTATTGGAATTTTCTTTTTAAAAAATATATGAGTTCCGAGAAGAGAGGAAAAAGGATGAATGCAAGCCAGGAATGACGCTGGGTAAAAAGGTGCAATGCAATGCAAGAAACCCGTTTGTGTGTTACACTTCCTTTTTACTTTCTGGGAAGCTTCTAATAGATTGCAATTTTACTGCGACGTAGCAAGCCCACGTGTTTGCGATGCAATGATACGTGGACCTGGGGTCGTAACCGGGATCGTCGCGTTCTTCCGGTCTGCCTGACCTGTACAGTCCCATACGTTCCTCCTAGCACCCGCTTCCATAGCGCTCCTTTAGCGGCAACTCGCAGCGTTCCTCCGGCCTGCCTGAGTCCCTACAGCGCCTCTCCCACTTCCATTCCGAACCCACGCAGAGGTAGACTCGCCGACTTGGTCGCGTTCCTCCGGCCTGCCTGAGCCCTTACAGCGCCTCTCCCACTTTCATTCCGAACCCACGCAGAGGTGGACTCGCCGACTTGGTCGCGTTACTCCGGCCTGCCTGAGCCCTTACTACGCCACTCCCGCTTCCATACCGAACCCAAACAGAGGTAGACTCCCCGACTTCGTAGCGTTACTCCGGGCAAGTTTTTCCTCGCTTCCTCGGACCTTTTTAGAGGAGGAAATGGAACTTGTTCGTTATCCCCAATCCAAACAAGGCCTCAATGACCTAGTCAGCCAGTCAAATGACTTGGCATGAGAGACCCACATCATCTTTCCGTCACATTAGATCGGCAGCCCCTTTTATTCAGCTTTATTACTAGACTTTTCCAAGCCATTCAAATACCCCGAGCGCAAGAGCGAGAGAGAAAGGGAATGAGAATATGACTGAATGACTGTGGGACTCCACCCAGGTGGTGACGTCCAAGTGCCGGAAGTGCTTATTGATCGGTCATAACGGAAGCCATTCAAACTAACATGTTCAATGCTGGACTTTTGAATACCCACACGAACCTTATGTGTCTCCTTATCTTCCACCATTTTTTGTTTTTATTTTCAACTCTATAACCACCACCTCTCGCTATCTTCCACGTACTCAAACGCACGTTTGAGTAGTGTCCAGTAGTATCCAAGTGAATGTTCATGGGGACCATATCCGTCCAATCAGCGCGCGACTTCGCCTGTTCAGTTACCATTTCACTGTTGGCAACAGTGAAATGTGTTTTTGTTCTTAACTGGCGAGTTTACGAACCCTTTTCGAACATTCTTACATTTTTCGAACATTTTTCGATGACGAGTTTACGAACATTTTTCGAACATTCTGGGGGAGTCATGCAGAGACATACAACACAGGTGACAACAAGTGTACCAAACGTTCGCTCTAAGGAAGCCGCGCCCACTCCTGATCCAGTAGAAGAGGAAACGACTGTCCCAGACGGTAGAAACACGCGTTTTGGCGCCCCAACAATGGTTTTTATGATCGAGTTTCCATAGCGAAACTCGATACATCGAACCCGGGCGCTGTATTGTTCTTACAACGGACCTGGGCCCCCACCTACACATGCAGATGGGCTATAACACTCACATCACACCCCATCACATCACATCAGTCGAACCCTAACAAGGTGGGAAATGAAAGAAGAGGGGGGTAAGGTAAGAAAAAAAATAAAAATATTCAAAAATAAAAGAAAAATAAGTATAGTAACTCTCATTATGTACCGATACGAATAAGGCACAAGAGTTGCACTATACAGTATATGTAGAGGCCGAAACGGAATGAAATGAAGCGGTTTCCACCTCACCTTTTACCTCCTTTACGCTCTGGACACGACTTTGGAACTTTGGAACGTAAAAGGGGCAGAAAAATTCCTGGCGCGAGAAGCAAAGAACCTAAAAAGCCTCCTTTTCTAATCACAAAAAAGGGGAATAAGAGTCCAGGAGGTCAAGAACTCCATCAAACGTGCCGGCATGCCCCCCTCTCTCTCTCTTCTACCAAAAAAAAAGCGCCTTTTTCCTGGCCTGTCCATCCCAACAACAGTCTGTTTAAAATCAAGAGACTTAAAAAGCTTGAATGCAACAAAAAAAGTTAAAAACACGAGATTGCCCACGATGAGACACGTTAATAAAACAAAGAAAAAAAAGGAAAAGAAAGTTCTTAACATTCCAAACAAATTATCACCTCAGACTTCCTTCCGCAACTGATAATGCTTTAAAACTGTAAACCTTGAAAATTTTCTAAAAATGTCTTCCTTCCACTCTATGCTAAATATGCATTCTATGCTTCCAAGCCTTAAAAAAGCAAAAATTAAAAAATAGAAAAATAGAAAAACATAAAAGATATATAGAAAATGATTAGAAAATATACAAAATAAAAAAGTAAAAATTGCTAATAAAATACGATAAATCCCTAGCCTTAAATAAGTAAATAGCAAGTAAAACTTATGGTTAATAAGGACTTGTTTCAATGCTTAAGCATGCGAATATCGCCTTTATATCAGTTCACTGTTAATAAGGTCTTGTTTCAGTGCTTAAGCATAGGAATATCGCCCTTATATCAGCTCATCGTTAATAAGGTCTTGTTTCAATGCTTAAGCATAGGAAAATCGCCCTTACGTAGTTTAACTGTTACTAAGGACCGTTTTTCAGTGTTAACCCATAGGAAACCCGCCCTTATTACAGTTTATCATTACGACGGGGCTTGTTTTCAGTACGTCTACTATATTACCCTTTAACAATTTTTAAAATTAGAAACAATGTACGAACGTATATCCAATAAAGCTAGAGCCTACGCCAGTTTACCATTAAAAAAAGTAAAACTTAATAGAAATGTGTGTAAAAATGTTTAATTGGTTACTATTTTGATGCAAAATAAAAATGAAATATTTATTTTTTAGTATTTAATCGATTAATTTCTCTTCTAGTAATCATCACAGAGTAATTCTTCGCTGTTTGGCTAATCTTATGCTAATCGGCTACGCGAATGAACATAAATCAACCCCACTCGTAAGCGATTATCATAAAAAACTTGATTTATGGACATTTTTTGGCGACAAACACGTGTGACGTCGCTATAGTAATTGGAATCAATAATGCACACAAGAAAGTGTTGTTTGGAAGGTAAAGCAATCTCGTTTTATGTGTTATGGGTGCGATATAACCTTCTGGAACCAGGTGCAAAAAAAAAAAAAAAAAAAAATGGAACGTGAGACTCACCTAAGCTTGGTTGGCGATTGGCACGACTTAATCCTTGTTTTTCTGCAGACATCCAAGCACTCAAATCCACAAAGCCAGTGGCGAGTCTGAACAATTCTTCTGGGCTTAATAACATGTTTTTTTTCTTATTTTCTCTCTTTTTCGTGAATTTTTTATGATTTTTTAAAAAATTTACGGAGCCAGAAATCCTTTTTTTTTAGCTCGCAAATTTCACTTTTTCGCAAGTCTTGTTTTAGGTAGTTGATAGACTGAGCTCGTCCAACATATAGGCTGGCAGCTTCAGGGAAGGCGAGAGAAAAAATTCTCCCGAAAAAACGTGACGTCACGTGGTTCACGTCTGGTTCCGTTGCTGGAGCCAAATTCCAGCAATCAAAACGTATTCACTTGATTCCACATCCGCTCGACTGCTGGAGCGACGATGGCGTCACTACGGCTCGGCAGGCCATATCATCCCACACGGGCCAAATCCACCCAATGCATACATAGACGGGGGTTGCTGTGCGAAGATCAAGAATGCGACAACCAAAGTGTTGGGACAGAGATATCACCCAGGGAACTATCTCTTATCTTTCTCTTTCTGTGTGCAACACCCTCGCTTTTGCCTTGTGGAGCTGCCAGAAGACCAAAGGAACTCTGATGTAACACGGAGAACACCTGGAAATACAATAAAAAATTGTAATTAATAAAACAGCCCATTAATTCTTTAAAAAATCAACTGAAAATTCAACTAGAGCAATAAAATCGAAATAAAATCACAACACAATCAACAACTCGAGCCTTCAAATCCCTGAATTGTAAATTATGTTATGGCATTATATTATGAATTAACTTTAATTAATTACACAATAAAGGAAATTAATATTCAGCCAAAATTATTGGAAAAAAAAATGTTAAAAATCAATATTAAATCAAGTACATTCCTACGCTCAACCTAATTAAGTAAACACCCCCACAAAAAGGAAGGGACCAAAAAACAAACATTAAGTCATAACCATAAAATTAATCGAGCAATTAGCAATCGACTCCCCTTTCTCGCCTGCCTACACAACATACTTTGGTCTCCAAACGGGGCCATTGCCTTTACCCCGTACACTTCAAACGTTGTACAAAAAAAAAAAAAAAAAAAAAAAAAAAAAAAAAAAAAAAAAAAAAAAAAAAAAAAAAAAAAAAAAAAAAAAAAAAAAAAAAAAAAAAAAAAAAAAAAAAAAAAAAAAAAAAAAAAAAAAAAAAAAAAAAAAAAAAAAAAAAAAAAAAAAAAAAAAAAAAAAAAAAAAAAAAAAAAAAAAAAAAAAAAAAAAAAAAAAAAAAAAAAAAAAAAAAAAAAAAAAAAAAAAAAAAAAAAAAAAAAAAAAAAAAAAAAAAAAAAAAAAAAAAAAAAAAAAAAAAAAAAAAAAAAAAAAAAAAAAAAAAAAAAAAAAAAAAAAAAAAAAAAAAAAAAAAAAAAAAAAAAAAAAAAAAAAAAAAAAAAAAAAAAAAAAAAAAAAAAAAAAAAAAAAAAAAAAAAAAAAAAAAAAAAAAAAGTGGGAAGTGTGGGAGGACTGATAGACAAATTAGGGTTGGGCTAGCTCTCCCATACCATGCAGGGAACTATTAGAGAACCTTTATGTCACGACAGAATGGCAATGACAAATTTATGGGAGGTATTTAACCAGTAAACCCTTGCCAAATAACTCTTGTTTTTTGTACGTTCTATTTTTATATCCACCGTACGTACCTTTTATAGACTCGTGCGCGTAAGTACAGTAAATAGAACATACGATATGCACATGATGTACTTACGTATACGATGTACCTAAGTTCAGAATAGACTTAAAATAATCGTGTATCATGTTTAAGTACATTACATGTACGTAAAAGTACATAACATGCACGTTTAAGATACATGATATGTACTTTAAAGTACATAACATGTACTTTAAAGTATATTATATTTAAACTAATGTACATACTTTAAGGTACACGCAATGTACATTAAGGTACAAGGTATGTACTTTGCGTACTTATATGTACTTAAATTAACGTACATGTTATGAACTGTAAAGTACATTATATATAAATTAAGGTACATACTCTAAGGTGTACGCAATGTACATGTAAGGTACAAGGCATGTACTTTGCGTACTTACATGTACTTACATTATTTGTTATTTCCGTTTATGTGTACGTATTTTATGTTTAGTGTACATCATATGTACTTTAAGGTACATGCTATGTACATGTACATTTTGAAAAGTATCAGCTATAGTAAGAAGAGAAAGCTCCTTGAATTGTCTCATTTAGTTGACATTTCTAAGTTTAAAAAAAAAAAAAAACTTAAATGAAACTTTTAGAATAGTTGAAGCGATCCAAGCCACGCTTTCTTCTCTTTTTGTCCCGTTTTTCAGCCTATTCTGTTCTGGCTCATGTCAAGGAGCTGGGTTGTGGTGCAGTGGCGCTGGCATTACAATTTACAACAATGTACCCCATCGCTTTAGCTTTGTACTGTATCGCTCTGTCGGTTTCCATACCCCAGAACTTCCCCCCAAAAGAGAATTGTGTCCCTTTTTATCCTCTTTTCCACGCAGCAATTGTTATGCGTTTCAATCCCCAACAAGTTCAGACGTGCAAAGCTGGTCCACAATTTCCCCCCAACTTATGCAAATAAACATCAAACGCGCAAACACTTTAAGCAGATGAGAAAGTGTCCAGTGCCATCTCATCTTTAAGTAATGTACAGAGGGTGAGACCACCGACATTTGCCTCGGAATTTGTCCGAAAAAGAGACGTGACAAAACCAATCTGCCTGGGCATTATAGCCAAGATTATCCCACACCAGTTATTGCTATTGTGTTGGTCGAACATGGACACTGTTCCATGCTTTGCCAAGTTTTCTTCCAACTTTTATTCCGGAGAAATTCTTCCCCCTCTTCTCTTTCGCGCTTTCAATTTGCTTTTCATCTTATTACGCGGTCTATGAAGGTACAAAACCCCCCTCAAACCCACCCTCTAAAGGGGGGTAACACTGTAAAAGGGGGTTATTACACACCTAGCTCTTTGAAAAGCTTGCGCTAATGCTTTTCATCGACAATTACGGCCGAAAACTCAATCTGGAGGATTCCGGGGCGCCAACAATGCGAGGATTTAGTGCGGCTATCGCAGTAACTTGGTGCTCCCCCCAAAACGTTCGATTTTCTTCCCTTCTTTCTCACTTTGCTTTACTTTTAGCCGAGCTTTGTCGTTGGTCGGCAACTCGGCATCGTTTTTGATTCGTTGTTGGCAAGATTCCTAACCTTTTCATTGTTGGCCGGTTTCCTTATCTGTAACTCGGTAATCGTTCTTTCATTGTCTAATTCTTACATTGTTGAAGTATTTCATTGTTCGAACTTAGAAGGTAAACTATCGCATAGTTTCGGGTTTTTCATTGTTGAGCGATTCCTTAATTGAAACTTTCCTAATCATTGGGCGTCTAGTCGAGTCTGTAAACTTGGATATCGGTGGTTTGTCAGTCATGGCTAGCTATCGGTGCGTTGGTTCACGGTTCGTTTGTGTTTTCTTTGGGACTTTCGGGGGAAAAATTACTTTGGGGAAAACTCCTCGCCTGTTCGCACACCACACATATTATCAAGGCTTTGAGCATAGAACAAAACGGTATTTTCTGATGAATTCCAACTTGGTTTGTTCTGTTCTCTCTTCTCATGCGTGTTAAAACAGTCTTAGCCAACTGCACCAACTTCGTCCAGTGATCCTAACAATCAGCCCAGTGTCCAGTGCAGTCCCAGTCCAACAAAAGTGCCCGAATGCATGGAAGCAAGCATGAAGTTGAACTTCCCAACTGTTTGCGATACATTGACTCCACACAATTGTCCTTGGCCCACGTATAGCTATAATCAAGCTCTTAATAGAGAATGCGGATTTGGTATTTCATCATTTCATCCAATTCATCCAATTGATCCTATCTGAGTCATCTGAGGTTGATCAGTGCCCATTTCCACCTTTCGAGGATTGTACCCCAACGAACGCCATAAAAGGTGACTCGTAATGATAATTTTCTTCCCCTACTCCCCCCTTCTTCCACGAGTTTAATTATTTCGCCAAATTCCCAATTAAGCAGAGCCCAGCACCCGGAATCCAATTCCACTCGAATGCGAAGCACGGAATCCCAATCTGAAGGTCTGTTCGTACGGTAATGTCCAAAAAAATCTACCTAATGCATACCCTAGAGATCGCTTATCCAATTATTTTTTCTTCGATTTTACAGGACAGTGGGTTTAAGCTTCTATTGCGTTCCTATCTTTCGCGTCCAAATCAAAGAAAAAATAATTGGATAAGCGATCTTTAGGGTATGCATTGGGTAGATTTTTTTGGACACTACAGTACATTACACTCGTGCCAAAATCGTTTGGAGAGTCCCCCGAAAGTTGGGCAAATGACGGGAAAAAATGCCCCCAAAATGACAAAAAGAAAATTATAAAAAAAAAAATACTACGGATCGATGCTGACGCCGGTTCCCCTTTAAGAAAAGCCCCAGCAGCAAAAGAGACGAGAGCCAGACGGCGCCAAAAGTCTTCCTTGTTGCAAAAGCGCCAAGATTTTTCCCAACATCACGACCACCCCCCCTCTTGTGATTCTCTCTCTCCTCCTTCTCTTTGCAACAGCCAAAAAATCGACGCCGAACCCTGTGACTTCCTCTGCAATGCAGACTTCCTTCCTTCCGCTGGCCTTCCGCGGAGGTTCCCTTCCAAGAATGTCATCCAGGAAGTCGAAAACCCCATCTGTTTCGACTCGAAATCGCGTTTTTCGGGAAAATATCGACGCCAAAGATCAAAAATCGCCATTTTTTAAGGTAAAAAATTGCAATGCTTCGCTTCTTTTTTACTTCGGAATCAGTGAATCATGGCAGAACACTTTTTTTTTTTACTTCAGAAGTAAAATTCTCTCTTTTTTAGTTATTGAAGTCGCGTTGTGGGAAATAAATTGACGTAAAAAATGGCCATTTTCTCTATTTTTACTTCAGAATGATTGAAAAACGCATTCCAGGATTAGAACTCGCCCTTTTTACTTCAAAAACTTATTAACGAAAATTTAAAAAAAAAACCGACAACGATAATAAAACGTCAGATTCACGTGAAATCGCGTTTTGGTGGAAAATAATGACGTCACAAATTCTGATTTTTTATTTTTTGATTACTTTTAAATGATTGAGTAACGCATTACAGATTAAGAATGATCTCTTTTTACCTCAGAATTCTTAAAAATATTGACGTTTCAATATACTGAAATATTGCCATTTTTTCTCTTTTAATTTCATAATTATTGATTTATAGAATAATTACAGAATTAAAAGAGAGAATTATAACAGAATTGCAACTTGGAATTCAAGAATAAGAAAAGGAGAAAAAATTTGAAAAAAATAATAACTCGTCACGAATGTTTTTTCAACTTTTTTGGCGTAGAGAAGGCCACGCCCTTTCAGCCAAAACGGGCCCCGGCTTGTCATCGACTTCTTTAGCGACGTCGCCGCATGCCTGACGACGTCCGCACGGGCGTCGTATACGTGTATACCCTGGGCAAACAAGGACATTCGTTTCCGAGCTGATGAACTTTGCATGGCCCAATAACATCCATCACATTTCGACTCTCTTTTTCTCTCTCTTTTCCGTTGCTTTGTGTCCGTCTCTTTCCCTCTCTTTTATCTCCTTTTAAGCCTCGCTAGACCCCGCCACATATGGACTTTCAGCTTGGGAAAAAGGCTCCTGAGATCACGTGACGTACCGTAATTAATTTCTTCATCGACCTACCGGACACCGTAAAAGTCCACGTGCTTCACCTAACTCGCCTTCGACGATCCGATCCGATCTATTCCGAATCTGGCTGGTTCTTCTTTATTGTTTGATTCCTTCTCATTACCGGCCGGGATCATTAACGCTTAAAGCTCTCCCCTTTTGATGGCGACCACTACCAGTATATGATCCAGCGAGACTCTGACTCCCTTTGTGTACCTGCACTGTACACACGCTGCTCATATAATGAGAAGAAAACTCGGGAATCAGTCAAGGCTTATGGCGTGCCAGGGGCTTCGGTTATTGAATAACACGCGTATTTGTCCCTGGCCTTCACACTTTTGGTTAACGGGGACAGTCCAGTCACAGTCGGGTCTTTCTTTTTCCGACTGCCGAGGTGGGGGAAAACGTTCTTTTTCCCGTGCATAGCGCGGTTTCGCCTGGAATCGAACGTTTCGCCCAGTTTGGCCTCGCAAAGCGCGGTGCTCGCCTGGCAGCGAACGTTTCGCCCAGTTAGGCTTCGCAAAGCGTGGTACTCGCCTGGCATTGCATTTTCGGGTGCTTCTAGCTCGGCTTGCTTTTTACTTGTGCCGTGGGCCCTCGGGCTGGACGGCCAAAGCAGCCCAGCACCACCTCTAACTTTTCAGCGTTTCTGTGTATGAATGTGTGCGTATGTGTGTCTGGGGGCCCCCCAAAAAGCCAGCCATGCCATGGAAAACACAGCACACCGCACGGGGTAGGGCCGAAACTCCGAAAAGGAAATAAGGGAACTGCCCACCACAAAAGACTTTTTTTTTTCCTTCGTCGAGTCTGAACATGCATTACAAACTTCCCAAAGTCCTTTACCTACATGAATAATATAGGGCAACGCATGTTTAGCCAAGCCGGAGCTCAAGTTTCCCTGATTTCGTAACCCCTACTCCCCTCTTCTCTTCCGAAAAGCGTTTTTCACTCCCATTTTTCCTACAGCTAAGGAAAATAGGGGGATTTTTTTATTTTTACTCACCTTAGAAATCAACGTTATCCGGAGAAAACTGTCCCAAGCGGCGAAAAGAGGGCAGAACTGGGAACTAAATAATCCATGGACAAACACAGGATTTAGGCTTAAGGAACAAGAAAAGGGGGCGTGGAAAAGGCCCAGCTTTTCTTATTTTTTTCGTATTTTTCTTCCCAAAAGGAAACACAACAAAAAGTCAAGTATGGAGTTGGGGTATCCTCCTTTCAAGGTGTGCACGATTTTTTTTTATGGGGGGATTATTAAAAAGAGAACTGTAAAGTGCAGATGCAAGTTTTGTTTTTTTAAAAATAATAAGTCGTTTTAGGTAGGGCCGAACGAAAATCCGAGAATCACTGAAGAAAACACACCAGTTTTTCACAAATTTCGGATGCAAAGTGTTTGTTACACTGTAAACTTAAACTTCTGGCAACGCTGAGACAACTCTGCACCGGTTAATTTGGTAATGTGTGCTTTTTAAACCACAACAACTGTTTTCTTTTTTTCCTTTCCGTAATCGCCAGACACGACTGCTCGGTGCCAAGTCTGTTCACCATCTGACACACAAACCGGCACGAAAGCGCGTCAAGCCCCCGGACGGGAGACCCGGACTTGTGCAGCTCGCTAGGACCAGGTTCTCTCTGCCCCGGAGGAGAACCAAATTGTCCCTCGCTGGCCTTGGCGGCGTTAGCCATGTGCCGGGTGCGCGGGTGCCTAGACCTACCCTAACCGGCTCCGCGTCGAACAAATCCCGGGTACCCGGGGAAACATTCCAAGCATCGAACCGTCTTTTTTTGCTTCGGAACCTGCGTTACGCCGGCCGGACACCCCTCGGTCCGGTTCGACGCTTCGCACCTCAGCCCGTGCAATCATCAATTTTACTTCCGACCTACTTTGCCCCACTAGATAACACATGTTTCGTTTTTTAAGCGTCTCAACACCACCTGAAACGTGTACTATTGACTTTAGCTTAGTCGTAACGATAGCTAGCTGAGAATCCCTTCAGTTTTTGGCAATCTTGAGAAATGGGAATCCTACTTATCTTAATTACTTTTTCGTTTCCGTCCACCGCCAAAATAGCCAAAGCGGCAATACAAAAGACAGCTTCAGTTGCTTTAACCTTTCCCGCCTTATATTTTTAGATTCAGCATTTTTACGTCTGGGCTTGACACCTTGGAATACTCCGGCAAAAGTGTCTTAACATCCCGCAAAATAAAAAAAAATAAAAAGATCTTGTGCGGGCGACATTCTTAAAACCCCCCAAAAGAATCAAAAGACAAAAATGCACCATCAATTTCATTTTCGGCCTTTATAACCACAATCGATGAACGCCGACTCCCCTCCACCTTTTCGATGTTTCCTTAACCGTAGTAGCCGCCCGAAGAAGACTACCTCAGATCCTCGGTTCGCAAGGAATCTATTGTCGATTCTGGTTAAGAAGAGGGGGGTAGGGTGGAAAGGCCACTTTTTGGCCCAGTCCATCATTCTGTCCAGTTATAAGGATTACCAGTGCTGTCTCAAAGTTGCTAAGCAGAGGTATTTTACACGTTTCGACTTGCCGCCAAACTGTGGGACCGACGATTTTCCCCAACTTCAACTTCCAGAACTCCCAAAGCCTCCCAAACGCAAAAGCATACTGCATACCATCGACATCTAATGACGCTAATCCCTGATGTATGGGTGGGAAGAAGCTCAAAAAAAAAAAAAAAGAAAAAAAGAGATATATATTGAAGGATTTCCATTCTGCCGAACAGCTTTACCACTACCTCCATCGACGGTGGCTTAGGGAAATGCTTAGGTCCAGAAAGAGCAAGAGAGGAGAGAATTTGATGGATTTTGCACCGTAGATACGTTGTCCATCTCGCGGATCATCATTTGTTTCCAGCCAAAAGGGTGTGACGACCCCAAATATCCCCAAATACCCCCAACTGCCTCCATTTTCACGCGAAAGTGCGCGAAAGTAACTCAGCTTTCGCTTGTCTATAGAGCTTTTGCCCAATTACGCCTCTGGCGGCAAGAGTTGGCGAAATCCACCATTTTGAGTACATTTTAGTTAAAGTAAACAAACAACAACAAACTGTTTTCCATGAATATTGGTTTTGCTTTGTGTCTTTTGCTTGGTGTCTTAATGTGTCTTTTTGTTTGTTTACCTGAGCTCCTTGTAAAAGCTGTAAGCAAAACCAAAAACCAATATTCACGGAAAATAGTTTGTCGTTGTTTGTTTACCTTAACTTAAATGTACTCAAAATGGCGGATTTCGCCAACTCTTGCGCGAGAGGCGTAATTTGGCTAAAGCTCTATACTCGTCTATACAGTATCCATTCTGTCTCGAGCGTCCTTTCTCGATAAAGCCTCTTCTAACTTCGCTTAATGTGCAAGTCATTTCGGGTTTGAGGTGCTCTACTTGATGGAGAAAAGGGTGTTAATTGTTGAAAAGATCCCACACTCTTTACAACAGCTAATACCTTACTCTTAAAACACCAACAACACCGTCCGCTCTATTCTTAGCGTACAGGGAACGTTTTAACGTCTATCCACGACATAGGAGTTCCAGAGCTGCCCAGTTGCTCGAAGTTCCATAGGTGGTCAAGGTAGCCGGCATAAGAGCATAAAAACCACCCCTTTTTATCGAACACGCCTCTATGGTCAGTTGGGCTCTATACGGACAATGGTGTTTTCTTGACGACCAAAAAGGGGCCCAATATCCAAAGATCCATGAAGGTCTGCCGTTAATGTATACTGCGTGAGCTCCTCCAGAAAAACCTAAAAAGAGATCAAAGGTTAATAGTTATCTGACTGAATGTTTTCAGGAATAAGAATACGTAAGAATACTTAAGAATATGTATCTATACTTACCTTGGTATCGTATTAAACAGGCATCCTGCGTACATCCTTTTACGACGCCCGAACGCAGTGCAATGTTGAGCAAACTAACAAGGTCCCATTTAGCCAACCTTTCCTCGCCTCGGTGCTCTCCTGCTCAGCATGTTAATGAAATCATTAAGATCCTTTTCGCCGCCGGTCCTGTAAAGGAGATAAAGGAGTAAGAATGTATACAGCGTTAGTTTTGAGATGGTTTTTGTTGTATAACAATAACAAGTTATGTTAGACACGTTCTTGTTCTTTGGCTGTTCCTTACTTTTCATTGTAGTATATACAGTATACAGTACGTTGTAGCCGTGGTGTTGTCCCAAAGTCCGTTCCAAGGACCTCAATAAAAACCAAACAAGAAACATGATCCTGAAAAGAGAAAGAGAAGGACTTAATGACTATTATGATCCCTGGGACCTTCGCCTGCAATTACCTGAAAACTTCCCAAAAAGACAGAGAGATCACACAGATACCGACCAGGTATGCCATGCTGTGACCTCTCTGGTGGCAGATGACCTCGGCGAAACATCTTTGTCATCATCTACAGCAGGTTCTGCGGCCAATACAACCACGGGTGGTATAGTAAAGTAGAGTAAAGGATGTACAACTTTGCTGGGTTCTTTGGGGACCTTTCACTCCTCCCTTTGGCTTTTAAAAAGGGCAATAGCCATAGCCACCCCAAATCACATGTTTTAAGGGTTTGGATGAATCCGTGTAGTTTGTCGTATTCTAGGAAAGATATACTTTTGTTAGTGTGTTTCAAATTGCGTTGATCGGGTTATTGGGTCATGAGTTATTGACATACAAAGTTTGGGTCATGACGACACACACGTGTCGTGCTGTGCCCTACGGGGCCTGTTTACCATGGTTACTGCTTACTTCCATGCTTCGAACAGTAAACAAGGCTCTCCTATGACACCTGTTACGTCACATCGGGGACCCAATGGATCTTCTTTGAAATTTCATTCTTAAGCATCTTAATCACTGGCTTACGCATTATGGAACGAAAAATATCATTAGAAACTAGATTTTTCGCTCTGTTTTATAAGAAAACTATGTACCATGGTTAAAGTTTACTTCCATGCTTTGAACAGTAAACTAAGCTCTCCTATGACACTTCTGCTACGTCACATCATGAAGCCACCATATCTGCTATGAAATTTCCTTCTTTAATATCTTAGTTACTAGTTTACGCATTATTTAAAGGAAAATATCCCTAGAAACTAGATTTTTCGCTTCGTTTCATAAGAAAATTGTGTTGTTTTTCATTCCTACTGTCCTTTACTTAAATACCATTTCTATACAGTATTAAACCTTGTTTTTAATTCAAACCAATACGATAATACAAGCAGACTATGATAGCATACAATGTAAGCCTAGTAGTAGGTCAGAAATGACAGGATTGGTCTAAACAACGTATAAAACACTATTTGAAACCTCATTTTCAGTAAGCTCTTGTAAGCTCATTTTCCGTGTACTTTCCCTGAACTCCGGACTTAAAAAAATGGACATGGTCTAAAAACAAAATACTAAAAAAGGAACCTGGGAACATTCTTGAAATCTCTACGCGAAAATCCGGCAGGAATGTTAAGCCTCCACTCTGACATTTTTTTTTTACCTTTTTTGTTTTTAATTCATGGCCGTACTAACACCTTAGCACCCCCAAAGTCTTTATTCCCGATAAGGTACTAAAACTTGAATCCGCAGGATTAGGACAAGTCTCTTGGCCTGTCATGGACTTGTCCGTGTCCATAAAGCCCCCCAAAACGAAGAAGAAGACCATAAGTCCCCCCTCAAAATGTTGCAGGCCTATTGGGTTTTTGGTCCAAATCTATCGTGAGTCTATCCGCGTGGTCTATATCCCTTACCTTTTGTAAAGATTGAGCTTTACATTCTTCACGGTTACGGTTTTTCTGTAAACCAAGTCATTTCCCTTCCATCAATTATTGCTTAACTGAGTCTCACAGTCATAGCACACGAAAAGTGTCGAAGGTAACATCAGCAGGTAAAAAAAAAAAAAAAAAAAAAAAAAAAAAGAGGTCTCTACCTTCTCCCCAAAACCTGCCAAATACTTTGTAGGAGAAACGCTAGATGCCGAAAAAGTGAAGCAAATGGGGGGCTCAGGCCCCCCTGCAGCCGCCAACGATGTGACAACTTTCAGTGACCGAAAGTCGACAAATTTATACAGCTCTTTCGTCTCGCTACCTGACAAAAGCTCTGGAAATAGTGATGGCAGAAAAATGTTAAGCGACCCCGCTGTTGGACCCCGCTGGTCTCAGCTTCTTTTGCATTTTTCTCTTCCCTAAAAACCGCCGTCACAATCATTAGAAATGCCCGACTACAGCACAGGTTTTGACCCCCTTCGATAGAAAAAAAAAAAGAAAAGAAAAAACTACAAGCAAGTGGTGGGAACACGTCCGCGGAGGCGGCCACCAGAGTTGTCATGCCTTTCTGACTTGAGGAATGTCTTCATGACTCTGATGGCAAGCGGCTCCATTAGACTTTGAGCCAAGCAGGAGGGGTAGGGGGGAAGGTGGGGATAAAAGGGGCGTTCAATGCTCTAAAATCCGCATTGTTAAGTTCATCGAGCAATGTCCACGACGGATTGGCCCCACGTCCATGTATACTTTTAAAAGCTTTTCTAGTTTTTCACTTTTTTTTAGCCCGGGTATAACCCCCCAGCGTGCCCGGGTTAACAGTTGACAACGCGGACAATCGCCAAAGATGGCACCGTGGAACAGCTACTGACCACACCATATCCCCCAACTGCCGCTGTGGAATGTGCCCCCGTCACTTTGTTCAGCTACAGCTCTACAAGCAGAAGGAAATGCCCTGAATAGTCTGGCTTTTTTTCCGGGGAAAATAAGGACTATAAGCGGCCTTTTAACACGTTTGAACAAAAGACTGTTGGACATGTTAGAGCCCTTTCTACCTCCACACCGACAGCCATACAGTCAGTCCAAAGACAAGGATTCTTCCAAGGGCAATATAGCCACCAAATATCACGGGGATTGTTCTGGGTATTCTAAGAATTGTACAGTTTGTTTAGAATTTTTTGGAGTAGCCGTTCAAGAGTTATGAGCGCGCAAAGTTTTGGCCGCCATGACGCCACAGACGCGAGGAGGTGTGGCTACACATCGGTTGTTACCGTTGTTGTTGTTTACTTCCGTGCAGTTACTGCCATGTTTGAATACAGTTGAACAAGGCGTGATAATTTCATTCTTGAGATTTTTCGGAAGGTGAGGACATTCGGGAATATAATATACGTAACCGTGAACAATGAATTCGTGTTCAAAAGTCTTTGAATCCCAGTTCGCGAGTTATTGGCATGACGACTGACGTCAGAGACGAAGCGTGGCGTGGCTTAACGGCTTGTTACCATGGTTGTTGTTTACTTCCATGCTAGACACAGTAAACAAAGGCCTTTGGTATAGCCGGAGATGGCTGTAAAACAGTGGTAGACGCCATAACCTCTAACAGTAGATCTATAAAATCTATTAGTAGGTCTGCAGTGCATCCATAAAATCGACTCAACTCAACTGAACCATGGATAACTGCTACGTCTGTGACGTTCGAAAATCCGGTTGTGGTTATTTTGGGAAACTTCGTTCTTTAATAACTTCGTTAATACTTGGCGCATGACGAAACTAAAAATACCACTAGAAACTAGATTTTTCTCTCTATTTTCGGGGTTCAACTTTTAAGACAACACAGGTTTTTCGCATGAGCTACATGAATCGCCCTTTGAATGCACGCCATCTAACTCATATATCAAAGACTTGAAACGTCAAACACAATCCATAAACCTAACCCTCTACGCACAAAATGTGCGGACTGGACTCGTTAGTTGCCATACGTCAACAAGCAACAAGGGGGGACTCCTCCAACAATAAGCAAGACCCTAACCATTTGAAAATCGTTTCGAATCTTTTCATGGGTCTGCTGTGCGTTGTATGTGCGTCTCGCGAAACAAGGGGAGAGTAGAGCAATAAGAAGAGAAGCCGTACAGAGAGCAAAAAGCCAGCAGCCTGTTATCCAGCAGCTGTTGGTCGTTTTTACCTGGCATGGCATGCGAGGAGAAGTTTGGCAGGTTGCAGGCACAAGTCTAAGAACCCCATCATCAGATCCGATCAGCAGCACCGCCATTATACTCCGCAGTCCGGAAGACAATTAACTTGAGCCAAAACACACCTGAGTTATGTTCCTTTTACAAACTTTTTTTTTGCAACTCAGATTGGGGAGAAATAATAGCCGGCACGTGCCCGTCATTTCATTTTTTTTTTTAATTTTTTTAATAAGAGTACCCTCTTTCCAAATCTCCCAAATTCATTCCAAAAAGTTACTAAATTCCCTTTACTTCTTATTTATTTATTTTTAATTAATTTTTTTTTCGGTTGGGGGACACAGAGCCCTATGGTCTTTATGTCTCATAAAAGTGCCATAAGTCACAGATCAAATTGAAGAAAAACCTCGAGCCACAAAAAGGGGGGGACTCCACTGGGAGGAAAGTGGAAAATCTTGTTGGTCCTTTTTTTTCTCTTTTTTTTCTTCAAATATAAATTGAGTTCTTGAGCGGTTAAGAGAATCCATCCCCTAAGCCCCGCCTACTGATTTCGAGTGCAAAACTGCTCCGTGTGCGGTAGATTTACGCCTGAGCAATGCAAATCATGGTTTCCCCCAAAAGGGGGGGGGGGGGAGATTTTTCTTTTTATTTTTGGCCCGCTTTCAATAATGACCAGTTGCCAAGCAGCTCATTAAAACTACTTAGAGCTTCAAAACACGAGAGCAATATGGGGGTGTTAGCAAGCCACTGCGAGAATGCCTAACCAAACTCGGCAGTTTGGGCTACATGTTTGGGATGAAAAAGTGGGGGGGGGACACAAAAAAGGTTCTGGGATTTCAGTTCGTGAGAGGTTGAGCAAGTTGAGCAAGTTTGGTTCCGTCTCTAAGAAAAGAAGCCGCACCGCGGACGTGAAAAAGAAACGTTCGCTCTCTCATCTTGTGCGGGTTCTCTATGCAAATCAGGTGGTTTTAGCATGCCTTCCACACCAGTAACAATGACAGGTTGCTTGGACTAATAAGCAGGCGGGTTAAAAGCGACCCTTTCTTTCACCTGACACAGAAAGCACACCTTTCTTTGTTTTAACAAACTTCTTCGACTGTCTCAAATCGTTTCTTCTGACCTTCTCTCTTCTTTCTTCATTCTCTCTTTACCTTTTTTTAGTGAATCTTGGGGCTTTTTCGAACTTCCAGATCCATTTGGGTTGCGTTTCTTCCTCATCCCCCCGAAATCTTTTTCTATTTTATCCCTCTCTCGCTACAAGAAGACTATGCCTTTCTACCTCACGTTACCTTGTGTTGCGTTCCTTTCCATGCTGGAAAAACAAGAAAAAAAGTCTTGTTTTACGACTCTCGGGGAGGTCTTGTTTGAGACTCTCCAAGAAGCTGCCGACCGCCAGGTTTGAATCCTCCTCAAAGAGTCTCAACTCAATCTGGAGGGAAGGTAACAAGAAGAAGAAAAAAAAAAAAAACCGAAAAAAACAGGTAAGTAACTTTATGGGGACTCGTCTAATTGCTCTCGACTGGCTTACTTTATCATACCGTGCGGGGTACCCAAAAACCTCAAAAGTTTAGAACTACTAGCTACAGGTTGCCTTTTGTTGACTCAAACCAATCAACCCCAGAATGTTCAAACACTATTTGTATGCCAAACAAATGCTTCAGGGCGTAACATCGCTTGTTGCCGTGGTTGTTGTTTATACTTCCATGCTACATATACTTCCATACTTCCTTTGCAAAGCAAAGGCACGAGCATTTCATTCTTGAGGTTTTGAGGACAGTGAGAACATTCGAGAACATCCTCTATGTATAGCCATGAACAATGAATGTGTTCAAATGTCTTTTGAATGGATTGAATGTTGAGAATCCCAGTTCACGAGTTATTGGCATGACGTCAGAGACGAAGCGTGGCGTGGCTTACCGCTTGTTACCGTGGTTATTGTTTACATCCACGCTTCACACGGTAAACAAAGACACGAATACTTCATTGTTAAGGTTTTAAAGACGACGAGAACAATTAACTATGGTAATTCTGACCCATACAATATACCTCTCAGCTTACAGGTTTTGATTTTTTTTTTTTTGGTTTTGATTTGCATTTGCATGGGTTTTAAGTTTGTGTTTGCGTTTGGGTGCGTTTTAAACACCAGGGAATAAACAATGCTTTTATTGACGGGGTTCTGGCATGTTTTCTATATCCGCGTGTGAGCGATTAGCCATAGATCAGTGGCTACCGAAGCACCTGGCGCTTATTACCTGTCATAAAACGCCGTTACCCAACGCTCGGGAGAGCGAGTCTGGGTACCCTTCTAGATAGGCCAGCAACTTTTAGGGCCCTGCTTGTCCTTTCTGACTTCTATGGAACACACACAGCATAAACATAGAAAAAGATCAAATAAAAAGAAGCTAAAATAATAGAAAAAGGATAATCTATATAGGGTGACGGACAAGCAATTGACCAGGGAAGGGTGGAAGGATCATTAGCTAATCATCTGGCGAGCTTTCATCTACCCTTTAAAAAATAAAAAATGGCGGCTTATGAGGACATGACATTCAATGGTCACGACGGCGCTCCAATTCACGGCTCATCAAGCGGCCAGTCAGCCATCTGCTCGCATGGCTGAACCCCTTGAGTTGCCTCTCGTGCCTTGGCTTTTTGCTTTAGAGAACGGTGCCAACTTTGAACTTTGACCTGCACCTTCACACCTTGCCCCCAAACCCTTCCAAGCCTGCTGCTGCGTCTCAAGCTCCCGTGCGCTGTGCTATGCCAATCCTGGGTGGCTGTGGGTGTGGAGGAAGGGACCCACACACACAAAAAAGGGGTTAGAAATTATTATGAGCAGCTGCTCCAGTTTGGCGGTTTAAAATTGCTGCACTGGACACTATAGACTTTCGAGGCTTATCCCACTTTTCAAGTGTCTTTCTCGTTCCAAACCCTCCATAGCAAAGATGCTAAGTATAAACGGCGTTGGCCAGTTTTCCAAGGTGCTAAATTGTCCATACCATTAGTAAATGGGTTTGGGTTCAGGTACCGCACATAACCCATACTGTGATTTTGTCTGTATTGTTACAAGAACAAAACATTTTGTTTCACATTTGTGTGAATCGCCGTTCACGAGTTATGAGCTTGTAAACTTTGGGGAGTCATCACCGTTATGACGACACAGCCGTGTCGTGGCGTGGCGTGCGGTGCCGTACGGTTATTGTTTATACATTTCCGGGCTTTAAACGATAAATAAATGACTTGGAGTTCCACAATTTCGTTACTAGACAAACTAGTAGGTTGTGCATGAAGGAAGGTAACTGAAATTACAAGTTTTCACTTGAAACTACAAGTTTGGGCTGTTGCTTACAACAAAGTTGTTCTTGGCGGGCTATGGCCCTTTAAACTAGCAAAAAGAGGGTGTGATCTTTTGCGGTAGATCTAAGCCCAAAAGGTAAGGTTCCCCTCTCGCTCTTTCTGAAATTACAGCTCCTTTTCTTCTTGGATCAATATAAATTCTAAGGCTATTAAGGTCTTTACTCTCCAAAGCCAAACGGAGGGGTTTACTACTAATTTCCTATTGGTCACGCCTTATGTTAGGCTCTAACAAGGCCCTGCGAAAACCCTATACTCTACCATAGATGTATACCTTCCAAATTTTTCATCCTACACGGCAGCAAAATAAAAAAATGCCAACCGTGAGTTATCCGTTATTCCCTTTTAATCGCCGCCATTGACGCCATTGACTTCCTGCCGTTTGGGTAGCTCATCCTTTTTATGCGCTATAACTCTGACCAGGTATACAGCGTCTCTATAGGAAACTAAACAACGCTCTACAGTAAAATAATTCCGAGGATCGGGGCAAATAATTCAACACCAGAATTGAATTAGAACCTGATCCTTCGCTGTTGTAATGCTCTAGCGGGTACTCTGGTTACCAGCAACAATGAAATCTCGTGGATCCCACTGTTTTCCCCCGCATTTGAAGCAGATTTAACGAGATATAACTAGAGCCCACACACGTGGCGTAATTCATAGCAGAGGGCAATCCATGACCCTGAATAACCCGGTTCAGAAAGTATTTGAACGTGTTAGCATTGAAAATGGGGCTCCTTATACCATCCACATAAGCGAGCAAAAAACTGGCGCAATGTGTCACGCAAACCGCTTCTATGACTCCTTATCTTTTTACGACGCATGTTAGGTCTAACTGTTATTACTGCGCAAGGAACATTTCGTTTGTTTCGCTTGAAAATGGAAACGTGCGGGACACCGGCATGTGGGGGGACTTGACTTTCTTTTCTCCTGTGATTTCATCATGCGGGAACCCATATGAACTAAAACTCAAACCTAAAAAAATAAAAAAATAAAAATAATAAAACAAAATCGTTTTTTACCCGTTTAAGGAGATGCTGCGTAGAACATACTCTCCCCGACTGATTACCTCCCAAGCAGCTTTGCCAATGCCTTCGTATCCGTGGTTTCATTTGGGTGGTCCGTTGAGTTTGTGTGCTAATAATTTCTGGACTGGTAACAATCTTTTTATGGTCCAAGCCCCAGAAAGTTTCATAACTTCATGAAATCCTGAAATCCTAAAACAAAACTTGTTTTATCGCGAAAAATCTTGGAATGTTAATATTTGCATAGGGTTAATGAAGACTTGAGTCACTGGCCTTAAAAAAAAAAAAAAAAAAAAAAAAAAAATTCATTTTATGCTAACTGGCGGAGCAGTAAGTTTGCAATGATAAGGATTTTGGCATACGAAAAAGTCATTTGGAGGCGAGTATTTACCGGATTGTTTTTGCAAAGTCGCAGTTGAGAAGATCGCAGTGGAAAAGTTGAGTTTTTCCGTTTTTCCGATTTTCCGAGCCAAGGGATTTTGGAAGCATAAGTTGTTGTCTGTCTGCTTGGCTATACTGCTGTCCGTTCGTTCCACGTGGACGACTATTGACCAGAATACCCGAGGGTCATCATCATCATCAAGGCAGGTGCCAGGTGCTTCTCTTTTGCCTCGATTCCAAATGGCAGTGCTGGACGGACCATGCAGACCATGCGATAGCTTTCCGGCTTGCATCTGAGCCATCAAGAATTGAGGACAAGGCAAAGGACCACTGTTTTTATTTTATTATTATTACTTTTTGTTAATTTTTTGAGTTGTATTCTGTAAGGAACTTACACGCTGAACCCTTAGAATGTGTATGCTAAAACGGCAATCTCAGATATGTCCATCCGGAGCGGGAATCTGAAACAAAAAATTAAAAAATTAAAAATCTTGACGCAAAAGACTTTCGATTTGACGCTCCTTGTCCTTCACGCGAAGCGCGCTTATCAGAACATTTATGTATGCAAGGAATGTAGTTTTTCTTATGGAATATAGAATGAAGGGAAGTTCGTGTAGCATTTTAACATGACTAGCGTCGTTTCCTGTGCGGACTCTGTGGCAACGTGACGTCATCAGACGACCCCAACCAAAGTAGACATTACTCATTTCCGACCGGAACTTGCTCTTTCCCTTCCATAGTGAAAGTTAAGTTATGCCTTATGGGGAACGCATGTGGAGTGTAGAAAATGTAGTCACCTGACGGTCTTAATTAATTTATTTTGACATTTATTTATTTTAAATTTATTTACTTCTTTTTATTTCTTTTTGTTGATTTGTTTTCTTATCATTTCTTTCTTTCACAAGTAATAGGCAATGAAGTGTTTCGACAAGGATGTTTGAATAATAAAATAAATGAAAATTGATTTTGGGGAAAAAAATAAAACAACGTGCGGCCTTTTAATGTCTAGACATTTGCTCAACGGAACGTGAAATGAGTTTTGAACAAGAGCATGTTCGAGACCCAAAAAAATCTTCTTGGCTTGGCATATATACGTCCAAATTTCAAGCTGGTAAGGTTTTTGGCGCTCATGATTTTAATCAGGTATTAAACTGATGCTTCGATAGTTGAGGATCAGTTAGTCCGTTTGGGTTGTGGCACGTTTTTGCGCTTGGACAGAGCTTAGAGCCGACAGCAATAACAAAAAATTATTGTAAAGCAAGAAAAAGGTTTTCCATGGTCTCCGACCTGTTCCAACGCTCCTAGTTTTTACGATTTATATTTTTTATTTGAGCTAGTCAAGCTACACGCATGACCAAGCCATGCCACACAGCTGCGCCGTGGCCCTTGGATTGCTTCGCACGTGCCAATCACCGAGCTGTGTACAATAAGTCGCTTTGCAAAATGCAAAAATCACTGGCACGGAAGAGCTGTTCTCTTAGAACAAGGGCCTTAGAGCTAGTGCCGATCGTGGCCGTTTAACGCCTGCTTTACTTTAGTGAAGAACTCGGGGTATTATTTACAGGGCATTGTGCAATAGTGCAATCAACCAAGCGTCATTACCACCTACTTTCAGTCTGAGCTTTACTTGTACTTTAAAACCTTCAGCTTTTTCTACCTTGAACGACCCAAAACGGCAAAACGAACAAAACCATTGCCAACGCAGTAACGAAAGCGGAACCGGGGGAAAACGGGACAAGTATCTAAAAAATCTTAGTTTAAACTCAGTATATCATCCAAAGACCAAAGTAAAAGTCTTAACCACTAACGGTTAACCTTTGTTTACTGTTTTAAATACTGAAGTAAACAGTAACTATGGCAACGAGCGAACATTACACGTTTTACAACGTGCAGGGCCCTAAAGTGTATATGCCAATAGCTCGTAAATGGCTAATCGTAACGCTTTGAAACAAAAATTCATTGTTCCTATAGTCATATAGATTTACAAACATCCACGAAAACCCAAAAACCAAAGTAAAAGTCTTAACCACTAACCGACCGTTAACCTTTGTTTACTGTTTTAAACGCCGAAGTAAACAGTAACTATGGCAACAAGCAAACATAAAAGCGTCTGCAACATGCAGGGCGCAAAAGTGTAAATCCCAACAGCTTGTAAATGGCGAATCATAACGCTTTGAAACATATTTCGTTGTTCCTAGAGTCCCACAGATTTGCAAGCATCTATCAAAACCTCAGCATCTGATTTTTGGAGGGTACTTGCCCCCTTTAAAGGCACCGGTTTCGCGCCATATGGATGCCAAGTGCTAGCGTTGGCTTAATATAATCTGACCTCGGCACCCTCTTCATATTTGACCTCAAGCTGGCTTGCAAACAAGTCTGTCAAAGCTCGGTTAACTCCTTGTCTCAACGCCTGGACTCCTTTTGACCGGTCTCATGTTTCCTTCCGTCCGTTGCAGCGCAGGGAATCGATCAAGTATTCAACACGGAAGTTAAAGCTCCTGGACAATATGTTTTTAAGCTTGTAAAAGGCGAAAAAGTAATAGGAAAAAAAAACGAGAGCACTTACAGCATCGCTTCCAACAGGAAATGACTTCCCCAGTGGATCGGAAAGGTTGCTACCAGCACGAGTTCATGCTGTTGTCACGTCAGCTGGATCGAGCCGCCACGAAATGTCCAGAAAACCCATGTCCCCATGTGGCGCGTGCCAGCCGGGGGATCTGTTGTGTTGTGGCTTGAGGAACTGGGACCACTTAACTTACGAGGCTGCATATGCACGTCTAGGAAGTGAACACATCTGTCAACAGACCATACCACCTTCGTTTCATGTTTAGGATTTCAGGCAAAACAATGTACCCAAAACCCCAAAAGAACAACCCAAAAAATCACGAAAACACAACGCAACGTAGCAATACTTTATTATCTTGTACTTACCGCGATACGATACGTCACTATTGCGATAATAAATCCAAACCGTAATACACAAACCTCAAAGTATTGCAATACAAATTCAAATAATGTATTTTTTTCCCCATTATAGCGTGGACATAAACGCATTACCGACTAATAGCGCGTTCCACTGGCTGCATTGGTGCACTATTTTTGGCACTCAGTGTGCGACTGTAAACACATACATGTTTGACACACTTGAGTGCCAACAATATTGTACCAGTGCAGCCAGTGTGGAACGCGTGAATAACAGCCAGTTATACCCTTGGTTATAATTCAGCTTTAATATCCTTGATTTCGCTCTTATTACAAATAAAACCCGAGTATCTAACCTGAAAGACGCAGTAGCTAGTAATAATACTCCTGTATTGAAAAACTTGTATCTTGTAAAGAATGACTTACATAGATGGACTTTAATGAGTAAAAAATGCTTGAACAAGAATGACTGAGTAAATAATGTATTGAATGGAGAACTGACGAAATATTAAAAACGGATTAAATAAAAGAAATGTAAATAAATTCAAGAAAACGGCTGTTGAAATTTAACCAAAATTCATCTTTTATTCTTGTGGCATGTCACAGAATGTCTAATTAATCAGAAATGATACACAAGGATGATCTTCATATGGGATGTTACTTTTCTCTTTCGTTAACCAACAAACGAGGATTACAAACAAAATTCCACTCTCTCTCTTTCTTTCTCTCAATAGGGTTGATGCCGGGGCGCTCCTCTCGCACCTCTTGTTTTGCCGCCACTATATCCACCTGCGCTGTTGTATCCCGGTTGGTTGCTACCTGCAACAGTAATAAATTGCAAAATGCTAACTGAACACAGCTCTTAAAACCTTACCGTCGTACCAACCGGTGTAAGATCCCGCGTAGCCCCCAGGATTCCCGTAGTAATCATAACCTTAAAAAAAAATAAAAAAAAAATACCGTCACTTTCATTGTTATCTCGTGTATTATCTAAGGTCTCCCGCCGAAACCGTCAAATAAATCAATGCATCAACTACAAGAATGACAGCTGTACAATTTAAAAAAATAGAACATTCGACCTCGACGGTTCCAGCGTGAGGCAATAGAATAAATACACAGCCAACTTCCAACACAAAACCTTACTTACCTCCACCGTAGCCCCCATACCCTTGGTTATAACCCCCGTAGTAACCTCCATGAGCGGGAGGGTAACTCGGTCCACCCCAACCTGTCAAACCAAAAACTCGACATTAGTTTTTCTTCCTAAAAATTCCCCAAACTTTAAGGAAATAATTATAGTTTCTTCAGAGTAGGTAAGGTACGTTTGTCGTCACTTAGAACTCAGTAGCAGAACTGATTGAACATCATAAAAATAACCATAAAAAAGTAAAATAAAATAAAATTTTTTTTTACCTCCAGCTGCTGCTCCTCCTCTTCCTCGTGGAGCTCCTCGCATGCCCATAGGACCGCCCCTTCCTCGCATACCCATTGGCATGCCCATACCCATGGGAGCATCAGTCCTGGGCGTGGCTTTCTTAACATCCACGTCCTTTCCCTTGATTGTCTGCTTCGGTGTCTTCAGCAGCTCCTGCACGACTTGGTCATTGTCGTACGTGATGAAGCAGAATCCTTTGCGTTGTCCTCGCATTTTGTCGAAGGGCATTTCAACTTCCACGATCTACGAAAATGAAAAATCACGAAAAATTAGAAACAAATCCTAATGCTTTCAATGGAAAATATTAATATTAAAAAAACAAAAACCCAATCAAATAGTTTTGAATTGGGATCTCAGAGTGAATGTTGTCATCGCCAAACGTCAGAAGCAGAACTGAACCATCATTGAAATAAGTTAAAAATAAAATAAAAGTAAAAGAGAAATGACTTACGCTTCCAAATTTGGAGAAGAAGTCACGAATTTCGTCATCTGACGCATCAGGGGGCAAACCACCCACAAAGATCTTGCCGTGCCTAGCTTTGGCTTTCTTGGGATCCACCTTTTTGTTGTTAATATGGTGGTCACCTGCTGCCAAAATCTAAAAAAGGTAAAAAATAATAATAATGAATAGGTACATTTTGGGATAAGAAATTGGCGTGTACCTTGTCGATTGCCTCAGGTTCTTTGAAGACAATGAAAGCAAAGCCTCGGGATCGGCCGGTGAGCGAGTCAGTCTTGACATTGACGCTTTCAATTTCGCCATACTTTCCGAAATAATCACGGAGATCCTCTGCAAAAGTTAAAAAAAGAAACATTAAGACCTTGAAATCCGAGAAAAGCAGGATATTCAACTTACTATCGGTGGTTTCCCAGCTCAGGGCTCCAACGAAGAGTTTCCTATGAAGAAAAAACTTTGCATTAGTTTGGCTGAGCAATGAACACGGTAAAAAATTGGTGCAAATGACGTATGGGATAGTTAAACAAGTGTTCCTAAGCTAAAAAAAAAGGAAATTGCCCTTAGAGAGGAAAAACACAATTAAGTTAAGTGAAGCCCAAACCTTTACCAGTTTTAGCTATAATTAATCCTTTCTTTTTGAGAAAATACATGAAACATAACTAAAAAAAATCGATTCTGGCTGGCGGAGAGCAATCACCCCAAAACTACAAATGATCAGGAAAACAATGTTGTGAGAGCCTTATTTTTTTCAAATAATTTCAAGTAAATTTGTGTCAAAGTCGAGAATCATAAAAATCAAGCTTGAAAATGATTTTCCAAAGGACATTAAGTATCTTCAAATTCTGAGTTGGCGCACGTTGTATACACTTAAATTGCAAAACTTTAGGAACCAAAGACTTTTGAATGGAAGGTGAAAATCGTTTTTTCAGTAGACGGAAATGAGTTATTAAGTTTTTTCTTGATTGAAAATAGCTTTGCACCGACGGTCTTGAATTCGAGAATTGGCAATTGGCTGAAGGCTCTAATTTCGGTAAGAGAAAAAGAGCAAGTCTCTCTTTGAGCCAGTTCGCCTGTTTGAACGGTTGAGCAACGGTAGGCTATATGGGTATAGGCCATAAATACCATCTGTCGCTCAAGATGCTGCAGGCACGTCTAGGTCCCACTGGAGCCGAAATGGGGGCATGTCCAGGTTAAATTCTTCTTCCAAATGTTCCACGGCCGTATATGTCCGCGACTGATGCTGCCCAAGTCCGCGCTGAGCTGCATATATGGGATTTTTTGGTCATTTGGTTTGTTAACATCATAATTCCACAAGTTTTTTTTGGCTTTGCTTTGCTCAAGGTTCCACAAGAATAGTTAAGGCACAAGGTTTTGACTTTTGACCATGTTTTTTTACGTTTTAACCACGGCTTGACGTTTTGCACACGAAAAGCAAGAAAATCACTAAGGCGTTTACTTTCTTTTCTTTTATACAAAAGTTTAACATTAACATTTGAACAAGTTCTTGAAATACAGATTGACGAGATTTACAATTTATCCATGAAAGCTTATAAAAATCAGTTGCATTTGAACAAGGAAAAATTAAAGATTCATTTATTTGAAAGCAAATATCCATTAATATGAAAGTTGTTTTTGGTACAAAAAGTTACCTTTCTTGAAAGTAAAATGATCATAGCTATAGGGTCGGGGAAAAACGTTCGAATTCTAAAGCAATGAAAAAGCATGGGCGAGTTTTGTGCCGGGCCGGGCGGGGGATGCCGCATGGCTTGGCCGCCATCTTGTGGACATCGCCATGCCCGGCTTTTGCAAATGGCTGCCCACGCTATCTCTTCTACACCCCCCCCATTCCCCCGTTTTGCCGGGTGAAACATGCAACTTACCTGTCTTCATCTTTGCCGGGAATATTTGCGCTACCGCTAACCGAGCCATGGTGTCTATTTTGTTGGTTTTGGCCGTATGCTGGATAGCTTCCTCCGTTGGTTCCATCGTCCATGGCTTCTTCATGTCGCTGGCTTTCGTCGTAGCCTTGGCTGTCCTCTTGTTCTTGGCCAAAACCGCCATGTGTCATGTCGTCACTGTAATCTTGATCGGCCATAATTTACTCGAATAAGGTTCTGGTATAAAATAGGAATAACTATCAATTTGGTAATAACAATAATTTCACACACGGTAGTGTACAAGCACAGACTACACGCTAGTTGCGTCCTTACATGGAAGCGGGACCAGCGGAAGTGGGTGAGGTCGCCACTAGACGAAGCGTCGTTTTCATAGTCGATAGACTCGTTTCATGGGCGACTTGTTCCGAGGCGAGCCTACCTTTCTCGGAAAATTTTGTAATTAAATATATTCTGCGGTTTTTAGAATACACGCTAGGTCTGTACACCATTATCATTCAATTTTTGATCGTAATTAAATTCTAACGCACTTTTTGAGAGAACTCTGAAGAGCCGGTTTTACGGTTGATCCATTGTCTAGTTCGAGTTGGCGCTTAGATTTGAATGCGGCCCTCTCATTGGCTGGGAGGAGTCACGTGACGCGCGGAGTGATACGTCGACGCAAGCCGTTGCCGTCTATCGTCTCTGCTTTCTGTTTGTGGGCTTCTTTGGATCCGGTGAAAAATGGTGTGTATCAGTTATTTTCTTTATGTTAATCTGGTCATCGGGACCAAATTTTATCGTTATTGAATGCAGCTCTCTTTGATCTATGTGCTGGCCAAGTTTTGTGCAAATATCTCGTTTCTAAGTGGTATTTTTTCTGGTTTTTGTGTAGGCTGGTGGCAAAGCTGGAAAGGACTCGGGTAAAGCGAAGGCCAAAGCTGTTTCGCGTTCGGCTAGGGCAGGGCTCCAGGTATTATTGTATATTTATTTTCCCACAACAAAACCGTGATTTTTTCGTTTATTTGGTGTGTTGACGTCCGTTACATTTGTGTGTGTTTTTAGTTTCCTGTGGGACGTATTCATCGGCATTTAAAGAACCGAACAACCAGCCATGGTCGAGTCGGAGCAACGGCCGCAGTTTACAGCGCGGCTATCTTGGAATATCTTACTGCTGAGGTTAGTAGGAAAGGTTGGTCTTTTCCCCCCAAGTTTTCTCCGAAATTTTAAAATTTTCCTTTGAAAGTGGTGTTGAATAATATGCAGGGCATCTTTCCCGCCAAATTTCGTTCAACTTTTCCCCTCCCACCCAAGGTCATCCATTGATTGTCATAATGAACTGTTGTCTTTTTTTCACATAGGTGTTGGAGTTGGCGGGAAACGCTTCCAAGGATCTCAAAGTGAAACGTATTACCCCTCGGCACTTACAGTTAGCCATTCGTGGTGACGAAGAACTTGACAGCCTCATTAAAGCTACTATTGCTGGCGGTGGTGTCATTCCACATATTCACAAATCCTTGATTGGCAAAAAGGGCGGCCCCAATCCAAAGCCTGTGTAACTGAGCCTGTCCCCTGCCTTTAGCTGTCGCGTGTTCCTGCATCAGGACGGTTATCACATGAGGCAGACACAAAGATTCCATCTTGTTTAAACAAAACCCTTGTCAAAATTTGTTGGTCAAGGCTGCATCCATGTCTCGCTGCTTTTCATACTATTGCCACGACAAAAAAAAAAAAGAATTCCATTGCTCACCTGGTTTCATTTCATGGTTGCATTCAAATGTTTTCATCGTTTTTCATCCTAGATCAGAAAACGGAGTGGAATTGAAAAACAAACAAAAAAATTCGCGTTCAAAAGAAAAAAAGAATTTAGTAGTTTATAGGATTTACATGTATGCCATTGCCTATGTAGTGACGAAAATAATAAAAGGATTACTTTTTTCAGAAAAACGCGTCTCTTTTATAAAACAAAAGCAAATGGATTATAGAAAAGACTAGTAAGCAGTCCCAATATAGGCCAAGATTTTAGGAGATACGCCATTATGAGCTGGCTAGAAGCTCATGAGTAACGGCTCGCCATCTTCAGAAGTCAATAAACCAGCAGAAGATTGCGTAACACTCGTATTACCCATAGGTAAGGTTGGCGTCGTCACTAGGAAGTTGGCCGAGATGAGCAGCGGATAAGAAAGCTCGTTTCCAAGTTGCATAATGCGAACCTAGCCAAGAGTTTCATTAGCCTTTCGCAAGAATGTTACTTCCCAAGAATGCTATATACCTCTTCATTTCTGCAGAGTGTTACAGACTGAACGCCTGTCGTTTGGCTGTACCGAACTTGTCTTTGTTCGTCGAAATTGGCCACTGTTAACCTACAAAGGAGAAAAAAATCCTCTTTCATTCTTCTTCTTCTTCTTCACGTTTATAGTCGGTCCGCGCCATCTAACGGGTGCATTGTCGACTGCCGCTTTCAAATTGGTGTTTTCTTCGGTCTTGAGCTTTATTTCTTCCCTGGTTCTTTGGATTATCTTTGGACTTTACAAAGGTTGTTTGGAGTGGGCGTGCATAGAGATCTACTAGTCCCGACACCACTACTATTCCCCATTTTTGTTAGTGATCTTGTATCCGATTTGGCAATACATACACAATGACTAGCAATATGTGTTAGTCTCCCTTTTTTTTTTTTTTTTTTTTTTTTTTTTCATGATTAGACTATGTCGATGATTTTTGTACGCTTTATATACTCCACTAGGAGGTTTCTCATTTTATACTGTCCTTCCTGGTCTATGTTTCCAAAACCCAGTAAGTTTTCTAGACTATCCTCTTTCATTGTGTGACGGCTCGCCCTGAACCCGGTATCGCTCGTCGTCCCTAGAGGGCAGGACAGGCGGTATCGGGGCATTATACTCATACGCTAATGGCGTTTTCCTTTGGGAACCCTGGTGCAACACTTTTTGCCCTGAATGCCACAAATTCACTGTTGCAACAGTGAATTTGTGACATGTATCTTTTAGTTGGAATCTATGCAGCCATGCTCCCACCTTGGCATGATTGCATCTTAATCTTAGCAAAGCTACTGAGACTCTTCTGGCCATCTGCCGTAAGCTCTGTAGCTTCATGGCATAAAGTACGGGAATTTGCCAACAGATGGTGCTACAATCGCGAGCGTGCGCTTATTTCGTTTGCGCTCGCGCTCGCCAATTTATGAAACGAGCGGCTCGCGCTCATCGCTCGCAAAATTTCGAGCGCGCTCGCGAGCGCGAGCGAATTCGCTCGCGCTCGTTTTAGCTCTGGTTTGAACACTTTCATGATTCTTGCGAAATTTCGTAGCGCAGTAAATTAACGGAAACTTGTTTCACTGAACTTGGCATTTTAAGAAAAACGTGGCGACAATACATGGGGAATTCGAATTCATTGTTATTGTAAGGCAATGAACAACGAACCACGAAACTAGCATGTAGCAACAGCAACGTAGAAACGAATAAGATTCAAAATTTCGGACGGTTATAATCTTTTAAATAATGCTGCGTTTATAAAAAGTAAACTATTTATTCTATAATTCATTAATGATTTTAGGTATTAAAATTAAACAATTAGTTTAAAGTAAATAGTAAGCATGTAAGCAAGTAAGTAGCCCTTTATGTGAACTAGGAAGGGTCTTCAAAATAGGTCTGAATTACGGAAACAACAAAAGTTCCATAGATTGCTCTTTAACAATTGCATTCAGAATTTAGAAAAATCTGGACGAGAATCTATAGGACATCCGTAAGCTTTCTTTCGCGTACAGTGTACGCAAAAGAAACGTACACAATTGATAATGTAAGGTGTGCGGTACACGTTACATGATCAATTGTGTGCGTTTGAGCTTAAATTACAGGATAGTTAAAGGGGGAGTAAGGTTTCAAAATGAAAAAATATATGTTATAGAAGAGCCCAAACTACAGTAGAACTCCGATTTTATCAACCCCGATTATGGAAACTCCCGATTATGTCAACCACCATCGCGCTGCCTTTCTTGTTTGTTTTTTTGCAAACCACGCCTACGCGTATCGCTGTTCGTTTCTTAGCTCTCGCGTAGATATTCTGTTGTGGATGCGTGCTGTTGTTTTCCACGATTTTCTCTTTATTTATTTATTTTCTCTTTATTTGTTTTTTTATTTATTTATTTTCTCTTTATTTATTTAATTTTAACAGCCTTAATACAACCCGTTTTCAACTTATTGACTACCATATTTATCTAGATATTTTTCTGATTTTTTTAATTGAAAAAAAAAAAAAAGCTTTCCGATTTTGTCAACTATCGAACTTATCAACTACCCTCCGGTCCCGATCGGTTGACAAAATTGGAGTTCTACTGTAGCTGCAATTTCCCTTAGCAACCGTTTTTAGCATGGCCTACACCCCTAATCCTGAAAAAAGAGAAGCCCCATTTATATGCATGCATGTTAAATTCCTCAACTTGATTTTTTTCCCTTGGAAGCTACATTAGATGTACACTTTTTTCTTTCCGGTTGACAGTTTGAGGCCCTTCCGGAAAACAATTGGTACGCTATTGCGTACTTAGCGTCAATGTAGCTACGCCGCCGGTTACAAAAATTTAGCTTTCTTTGCGCAGAGTACAACTTAATGAGAATAATCTGTCATATTTTGTCTTCCGTTCATGGAAGTTGGGGTGCACTTAGAGCCAGGGACGTAGCCACATATAAGAAAAGTACGCAACTGCGTACCAATTTCTTTCCGGAAGGGCCCCAAAATGTCAAACCAAAAAGGAAAAAGTATGGGTGAGGGCCCCAGAAAGGGATTTTGACGATTTTGCGTACCATCTGAAAATTCCTGGCTACGCCCCTGCTTAGAGCCAAAACACTAGAAGGGCTGTATATAGAAGAGCTAAACGAGTCAAATAGTAAAGTTTCCAATGATGTCAAAGAAGAAATGCAACGACTACGTAGAAACCCACAGAACTTATAGCGCTTATAAGCACAGCTACCTTACATAATAAAAACGTTATAGCATTTCTTAATATTACCACTCTTTACAACACAATTTTAAGTATTACTTCAGCTTACTTCCTTCAAGCCTGCACTACCTTCGCCCTATGCCAAACGAGATTGTCTAATATACATCAAAATACAGATTTGTACGTTCCACACTTCAAAATGCATCGCATGGACTACGCTCCAACACCGTCACCTTAAGGTATGGCAATATATACAAGACAATAAGACGCAATCTTCTCAAATATAGCATCTACAAACTGCCTAGAGCTGTGCAGCACATACATAAAAGAGCAATCTTTATACATTTACGCTCTGTATATAGACACTATTCAGATAGCCTGGATGACTTCTACGACATCTTACACCACTTCGTTCAAAGTATAAAACAGTCTAGCGACAGAATTGTGTTAATGGGTGACTTTAATATAGATATACATAGCAAACTAGAGCAGGTATGGGACAGTGTGGACACTTTTCTGTAATTTATTTTTCACTTTACGTGAAGACAAAACTGTAGCCTAAAACTATACTCTTCCGATGGCCTGGTGTCCTGGCTATCAAATGAGCTCTTGTACGCTTGAAGAACACGAAAAATGAGACCAAACATCCATGAAAACAGGAGGCTCCTCCGACTGTACAAATCGAAAAACCGGAGTACAATTTGGACTTGGGTGTTGTGCCATTTGCCCGTGTGTTTTGCCATAAGAAAACTAATCGATTGCCTTTTTTTAAAAAATGCATAATAGACTTGAAATATCTAAACGAAAACTTACAGTTATACTCCTTCTCGATATAGGAATCATCCTAGCTCCAGTTAGTGTAAGTTAACGCGCGATTTTGTCAAAATGATTAATGAAAACAACGAAAGTCAACGTTGTAGGGGCGCGGCTGTATATAGCCCATGATATAGCCGGCATTTTCTTGCGTTTGGCTGGCAATCCAAAACTGAATGCGGGTTTGCGCAGCCTTGCCAAGTCATGTTCCACAGCATGTTTTTCAGTAGTGAAAATGGCTCAGTCCAAAGCGTACTAAATCATCACTTTGGAGTTTTAAAATCTCGTACAAAATCAGGAGAGCGATTTTAAAACAAACCTTTGGAGGGGTTATTCTCTAACTTATCAACTACATAAAAGTAATTTTTACTTTATTTTTAGATACATATTATGAGTGGTACAACGAAATTAACAGGACTCCCTTCTTACAAAGTGCCAAAAATTCACTTTTTATTTATTTTCTCAAAAATGGTTTCATATTTTTCGAGGAAAATTTACCCATGTGAGCTTCGTCGTATTCACTCAGTGTACTATTTTTTTCAGATCCAAAACCTTCGTAATTCATTAGTAATGATTTTTGTACGAATTGTCCCACGTGTAAACTGTCCCATATCTCCTCTACACGAGAAAAAAATACGAACAATAGAATTCATACTAAAACCACTAAACCTAAAACAACACAACACACAACAGACTACCACTCAACATTAGACCTTCTCTACACAAACTTTCCAACAAGCACAACTGGAGTTTACGAAACATACTATACACAGATCACAGGATCATATATACCGACATACCCAACGTATGAACAAAACTATGAACGTATGAAACGACTTTCGAACAAAACATCACTCATCATATTACATTTCAATACTCAAACACATAACTCTTAAGCAACATAGAAGTTAGTGTCACATACTCTTAGCTACCATACACCTCCATCCATCAATTTTAAACAAATCACACCAAATTCATTATTTAAATTCACGCTTCCACTTTACGACACTTCCTTTCCACGAATTTGGATTCCATCTGTGCCATCTACCGTGTAGCGCACAACACATTCACATGCATACAAAATAAACCTAACGACTTCCCGTTCACTATAAGGTTGTTTCCAAATTCACCAACGCCACCTAGCGAAGATCTTGAGACCTATGGCTCCGCCATTACAACCCCATCGACATGAAACTCTCGCATGACACAGTGGTATACTTTCTCTCGCTTGCCACCTAAAATGGGTGAAAATCAAGACCCAAAGTGGATAAACTGCATAGAAAAGGTGCCTCAGATTACCGAGCAGCTAAATCACGAGTATTTTTCCTCCCAAACGTCATCAGCGAGACATTACAATAGGAGTGAACTTTTTTTGAAGGACCATTACGTTACGAACACGGAGACTCAAATTTCGGTCTGTGGGAAAGAAATTCGCGTTCGCGCTAAGTGTCACAGAAGCTTCAAGAAAATTAGGCTCATCAAAATTAGGCTCATCATCATCAAATCACTAGGCTCTGATTTTCTTTAATGGCATCAAACGACATTTGACAGGATTTCAATTTTACTATCTCACGTTGTGCCAATGACAGATCCCGACGCGCCTCCTCCAAGGAGACCTACAAATATTATTTTAACATTGTTTGTTGAACTACATTGATTGTACCTTCAAGAGTTTGTTTTCGTTTTCAGCCGTGAACCTGGCAATTCTCTCCTTCGATACATCATACATTAGTGATTCCTTCTCTCTCTTCATATCTTCCAACAGCAAAAGGAGTTCATCTACTGTTCGTTCAGTGTGTGGCTGATGCGGCTCAGGAGATAGTTGGATCTCAGGGGTAGCAAGATTAAAAGTGTCATCTGTTCGCACTGTTTGCGACTCAGATGGTTCAAGCGATTCTTGGGGCGACGGTTCATGTTGACTGGAACACTCATCATTGTTATCGATTGGTTTACCTACGTCGATGGTTTAAACTTCAAAATTATACTTTACATTAATGTACAAATAAGGTATACCCTGCTCATTTACACCCTGAGCTTCATCTCCAAGGATACTCTCAGTAAGGAATCTGCGATTAGCAGGTAGTTTTCTCGGCTTTGGACTTGGTTTAAAATCAAAAACGGAAGGTAAGACACCTGGCCGAAGTAAGCCGCCTTCCAGAAGGAGGATTGTAAGAGTAAAAGTCCTCCACTTTGTAATGCTTGGAACAAATTATAGTCCTTCTCGTTACCTGCATATAAACAAAGTCAGTTTTAATGTTAATGTACTTGATATTTAACTTGCTCTGAAATTTGGGTCAAAGCAAACTGCTTCTGTAACTTCGGCTCTTTTGGTAGAACATGAAATGAGATCTTGGGCCCATCACTCTTTTCCCCCAAGTTTCCCGTCTGGGATTTGCATAGAGGAACACAACAATACCGCATTTGTGTGCTTTAGAAACTCAACTAAGTAGAAAAACAAAGAAACAATAACACACTGCTTTATGACAATTGTCAGCGAATGGGGTTGTAATGGCGGATTTACCATTGTTTCTCAATAGGTGGCGTATTTTGGAAACAACCTTATACTTGCATAGCTCACTCGACAGCTCGCCTGTCTCTTGTTTGTGAATTGTATTGAGGTGTTTTCTGAGCGAAAGAAAAGACAGCTAAAAAAATTTGTCAGGTATAAGTTTGTCTGTTTTTTAGTCGTTGTGAGAAAAAGGGCTGTCTGAG